>JAIOTZ010000343.1:0-60593 GCA_023374045.1 Limonium bicolor
AATCAGATCCAACTACAACAAAATCCCATGGTCTTAGAAGATCATCTAGAGCACATAAATTTCCTTCAAAGTACAATGACTACATCTGCTCCACTATTATAGACCAGCGGAATCTGTTTTCTATCATCCTAGCCAAAAGGCTTGAACATAACAAGTCTAAACCTCACACCCCATCTCCAATAAGTACTCTCACTGATCATATCCCAGCCACTACCATCCTCTCATGTTCATTACATCAAGATACAAACAGACTCATAAACAATCTAAATAATATCAGTGAACCATCAAGTTATACAGTTGCTAGCAAAGACCCTAGGTGGATTAAGGCCTTGAAAGAAGAATTTCAGGCTCTCAAACAAAATATAACTTGGTCCTATTTAGACTTACCAAAAATGGAAACGGGCTATCAGGTGTAAATGGGTCTACAAAACCAAATTTAAGGCAGATGGGAGTTTAGAAAGGTTTAAAGCTAGTCTGGTAGTTAGAGGGTTTACACAAAACATGGGTTGAACTATAAGGAAACATTTTTACCGGTAGTAAAGCTTATTAATGTTCGTGCCCTCATAATCATTGCCATTAAAAGGGGTGGATCCTAGACCAACTTGACGTGAACGATGCCTTTCTTCATGGAGATCTCTATAAAGATGTAAAGTACCCGAAGGATTAAAGGTAAATGGGCAGAATAAGGTATGTAAATTACACAAGTCCCTTTATGGATTAAAGCAAGCTTCTTGACAATGGTATGAGAGGCTTGCTAATTTCTTAAAGAATCTAGGATTCCATCATTCTCAAAATAAGCATTCCCTCTTTGTGAAAACACAAAAACCAGCATAACTCTAGTTGGTATCTATGTGGACGATATTTTAGTTGTTGGAAATGATCTGAAGGAAGTAAAGGTCTTGAAAACACAATTAGATAGGGAATTCAAGATAAAAGATCTAGGGAGATTAAACTTTTTTCTAGGAATGGAAATTCTGGAAACTGGAAAAGGAGTAATTATGTCACAACAACTCTACATCTAACAGATCCTTCATGACTTCCACATGGAAGATATCAAACCCTGTATCTCTCCCCTTCCAGTCAATTTATAATTATAGCATGATTCTGGACCTAAACTAGAAAATCCAACCACATATCGGTGTCTAGTGGGAAAATTGAATTTCCTCACTAACACCAGACCTGACATGGCATATGCAGTCCAATTTCTAAGCCAGTTTCAGCAAACCTCCTACCATAGAACACCTCCAAGCTGCCTATCATACTCTGTCCTATGTCAAGGGACCGCAGGATGCGGTTTATACTTTAATAAAGACCCTAGTTATAATCTAGAGGCATATTGTGATTCATATTGGGCCTCCTATCCAATTACAAGGAGGTCCATTTCTGGATACTGCATCCTCCTAGGTGCCCCCCCCCCCCCCCCTTAAGTTGGAAGTCTAAAAAGCAAACAACAGTTTCCTTATCCTCTGCTGAAGCAGAATACAAAGCTATGAGACAAGTCACAGTAGAACTAAGTTGGCTCAGCGGACTTTTAAATGAGATTGGAATCACTAACATAACACCAATTCCCTTAAAATGTGATAATTTAGCTGCAATACACATAGCTAGGAACCCAGTCTCTCTTGAACTCACAAAACACATTGAAATAGATTACCATTTCGTGAGAGAAAAACTGCAGGCAGGATTAATTCAGGTGCAGCATGTTCCAAGCACACAACAGCTGGCAGACTTGATGACCAAATCATTAATAGGTAAGAGTTATCACAATGCTTTTAACTATTTGGGTTTACAGCAACAGAAAACAGGAAAATAGGTCTCATCAGCAGCAGGTAAAAACTCACTCATTTGTCAGCAAATTCAAGGTTCAGCACACCAGATCACAACAGCATCAAAGAGTACATTTTTTTCTGATATGTTCATAGACACAAAAACTGTACTCTTTGAGGGGGTATTAGTACCCCTTATGTAATATGTATTTTTGTGTTAGTTTGTATTACTAGGATATATACGTAATTTTCTGTTTTTTGTCCCGGTCGTATATATAGTTAATAGTCAGGCCTCTGTCATATATACACACATACATAGACATTTTCTATATTACAACATAGAGAGGTTCCCTCTCATTTTCACTTTCATATCAATAAAGAAGTAGAAATCATTGTCAATACTCTTGACAGCTGGCTCTAATCTTCAACTAACTAGGTTTTGTTGTCGAGTCAATTAATTTACCAAGTCACGAGATTACTATAAAGAAAGTGAAAACCAATACGAGGTTGATTTATGAACTCTTTTTACAAGGAGATCGCAACTGGTAAGTATACTTTTAAACTGATCAAAAACTCTATAAATTGTTACTCGCCTGATTTTGAGTGACGAATGGTTCAAAACTTTTCCAAGTTACTTAATACTTAATCACTACAAGAAAAACTGGATTTAGCGTCCAACGCTTTTGGACGCTAAAACCTGAACGCTAATTATTTTTTGCGTCCACTTGGCGTCCATTTTTTTTCGGACGCTATTTAGCGTCTACTTATTAGCGTCCACAATCGGACGCTAAATAGCGTCTGCGAAATGGTCGCAAGCCGCTTAATCGGACGCTAACTAACTGAAGGCAAATAGATTACATCTTTGCGTCCAAATTCTTTCAGACGCTAAATTGCTTCTACTCATCAGACGCTAATTTAGATCTTCGGACGCTAAATTGCTTCTACTAAATCAGACGCTAGCTTATATATTCGGACGCTAATTTACACCTATCTGGAATACTAATTTAGTGTCCATTTATCAGACGCTAACTCAAATTTTCAGACGCTAAATTATAAATATTTATTAGACGTAAATAATATTTACATGTGTTAAATTGCTCCATTCGTATGTCATGAGTTTTACATTTATATCTCTAATTTAGTGATTTAAGACACAATTGATCTAATATTTATTATATTGCAACTCATAATAACTCAAATGTATGCTCATATATAAAGAGAGAATATTAAAGTTAATCTTTACAAATTAGTTTCTAAACTAAAATCAGAATCAGTTACAAACAAGAACTAAAATAACATTGTTTATAGCAAAAAAAAAATACATCACTAGCTAGGTCAAAAAATCCAAGATTTGTAGTCTAAATCAAACTATAAGAAGCTTCTTGGAACCCCTCCATAGTTGAGATCGTGCAATCAAAAGCCTTGACAGACGAGGCTTTTTTGGTAGATTACTGGGAGCAGAAGACAAAAGGAGAAAAGAAGTTAGACACAACATAAAGAATAGCAAAAAACAATTGGTAAATATATCACACATGAAGTATTACAGAAATAACGGCACGAAATGCAGCTATATAACCGGGTAGCTGATGATTGAATTTTGGTCGATATATTAATACCAGAAGAAAACATCAAGGTCACACAGAACTATAACATTAGTCTTACAAAGAATGAGTACCTAGTTGAAACAATCTCAAAGGAATTGACCGTAGAAGTATCATACATGTTATGATCCCTCTCCACCTTAATCATGAAGGTCGAATTTGGATTCTTTTACCTCGAAGCTAAGTCATAGCTAAAATTGAAATCATTCATAACACGAAACAGTCGCTCAGGCAACCAAACACTAGAAGGTTAAACTGAAGATGATGAAGACTAGAGATGCAAACAATATAAAATGGAGAAGATGGCTAATGCACACCTAAAAGTAGAGTTTCTGAATCTTCAGTCCTACAGTAGAATAATAAATTTTAGGGAAATTTACATCCCCCACCCATCAGGTTTGGCGTATTTACACCGTCCACCCATGAGGTTTGGGAATTTACTTTCCCCACCCACAACCTTTCAACCGTTTTACTTCCGTCAATTTTTTTCCACTCCCCGTTAGTATTGTCCAGATGTCATAATTTTATAGGACAGAAAAAAAAATTGTAAACCCAACCCACCTTTCCCACTCCCGGTTCATCTCTATTCCGCCATTGACATCTCTGATTTCTTTAATGAATCCTTCGACGCCAACATCTCTGATGATATGTCGATTAATGCTGTCTCGTCTATCAGTTCGATTTCCAATGACCTCTGCTACTACCCTTTCCATTTCCATTTTCAACAACAATAGCTCTGTTATTGTTATTACCTCCAAACTCATTTGCCCCGCCCAACAATTTGCTTGTGCCACTGGCGCCGGTGACGACTCCAAAACTCTCTTCAGAAACAGCGGGTTTTTTCTCATTGATGTTTTTTCCAAACAGATCACCGCTGGCATTTAATACCAGAGGAGCAATACCAGAGGAGGTTGTTGCTCAACTAGCGTTGTATCATCGCTAATGTCCTGAAACTAATCTCCCCATCGTTTCCCAACACCGCAATCCATGTCGAATTATTAGGGTTTATGTTGCTGGAAATTGTAAATGTCCAGAGAAGGGAATCACCATCACCGGAGAAGTTCCACGAATTATCCTTGATTACAGCCTTTGTGATGCTTCCACCGTTCTTGTTGATGTTTCGTCTAGGGTCTCTGCTCATCGACCAGTACGGCTGAGATGTACGAAACCCAGCGGAGAGGATCACGTCACCTGAGTCAATTTCAAGTGAGTATGTTAAGTTCCGACTGCTAAGATTGCTGGTCTTTTTTTTGGATTTGTGAGCAGTTGCAGTTCGAAGTTTAACTCTTGTAGAGGAAGGAAGCTTCAACTTCATCTCGCATATGTAGAGCCGAATCCCCCAAAGGCGGTGATTTACTTCCATTTCCATCACAGAGTAAGTTTCCTCACAGTAGAGTTGGACCAAATCTCTGAGGGTGAAGATTTTGGAAAGAAAGAAGAGGAGAAAGTAAGGGCAACTGATTTCCTTCCGTTGAGGATAATCTGGGAGAGTTCTCAGCGCGGGGATGTTTCAGTAGACTTCTATTGTAATGAGTACCATTAGGGCAACTAATTTCCTTCCGTTGAAGAGAATCTGAGAACGCTCTCGTCGCTGTGGATTATAGATCAAAACAAATTGGATTTATTGGACACTTATTATTGATTCGTGGCAAGAAGAATTTGCAGCCATCTGGAGACTACAACTAAGATTGCTGGTAAGTTTAGTTTTGCTAGTGAATTCTTGATTCGAGAGGAGTGTATCCGTCGGGTGAAGGAAGCTTTCCCATATGATGTCGTTGGTGGTGGTTGATTGGAGGGAGACGTTGCCGGAGTCGGTGAAACGAATGGGTCGGAGTTGAGGATAGGGGAGTGGGGGTTAGCAGTCCAGATGACAGTGAGCTACCGACATGGATGACGACGAGGAGGAAGAGGGTTACGTCATTTTTGGTGGGTTGGAATCCGAAAGCGAAGTTGGAGTCGTTTGAGAGGAGGAATTGGCCGTTGTTGTCGACCCAGTCCATTTCTGAGCGTCAGAATGGTGGGGGGGGAGAGTTGTGTAATTAAATACAAAAACTAACGGACAGAAGAGAATGTTGACGGGTGACAAACGTGGCAAAACACAGGGTGGGTAATTTAAATATCCAAACTACGTGGTGGTTTTTTGTAATTCGGTCAAACCTGATGGGTGGGGTTGTAATTTTCCCTAAATTTATTACATGGCTAATTCAAGCATCAAACCAAATCTTGCTTACCTTTTTATTGATCAAAACAGTTCCTTTCACTGCACGCCCATTGTGAAACATGGGAAATTGGATCAGCAATGGCTGGTAAGGCAAAGCTCTGATGATATAAGTCCACAACATCAATTATTAAAAGCAGAGGCAAATAAGCATACTGGTTTTAGCCGATCTAGCTTTACCGGCCAGTCCTTGAAGATGCATTTCCCGATTTGAGAGCATCTAAACATTGCTGAAAAAATAAGGATAATATGACAGATGGGTTGGGTCTTGTATGTATTTAAAGATATCACAAGCGTTCGAGTCTTGAGATGGTTACAACCTTTACGATAATATCCATCACAGTAGAGCAATTGATCTTACAAGGATAATAAAAATATCATTGATGACATAAAAAGCATAATCAATCCTTGAAGCTGGAAGATGAATACAGACCTCAAAATGACCACGGACAAAACACTTCCTTGATAACAGTTCTGTGGCATCTTAAAGCATATCACTCAGATCAGATACTTAAAGGAATATCAGTTTCATTATCAAATACCTCATCGAAATTTGCCAAAAAGGAATCATTCAAGGTTTCATGCGGAGAGATGTGAAAATTATAATGAATGATGAGAAAACAGTGGGAATACATTAATATGAAAACTATACAAACAGGATGCATTGCACTTAACCAGTTACTTAACATCACAATAACATTCTAGATTTAGATGCAACCACTGCAAAGTAAAAGCACAACACCATCAGCAAGCAATGTTAATTGAAAAGAATCTAAAACTGTCGACCATCGCTGTATGTATATATGATGATGCAACCAAAAAAAGGGGATCATAAGTTTCATACCTGGAATTTTGCTCACACGAGCTCATTCTGCTCGTTTTAAGTTTATATGAACTCCTCAAACAGCACTATACATGTTCTCATTCTGAAATACATATATCATTTACAATCATAGAGAAAATCAACTGGTACTCTCTGTTCAAAAAATGTTATGCTTATTTATTAGCATGAGCAGAACCATACATACCAGTATCAATCATTGTGCTCAGTTTCTCCACTGGTGCTCGAATCAGGTTCCACATGAGTAGGTCTGCAAATTTCTTCCAATGCTGACCTCCTCTTCATCACTAGTTCTTTCACTCAGACCAGTTCATAAGCAAACTCTGCTAAACATTTCCTAAGCTCGAAAGCGGGTGGAGATATGAGAAACTAATCAGGCCAATAACATTCATTGAAAGGGCACCCTGTTCTCGAATTTCTTGCACAGAGGAACATCTACAAATTTGAGCTATGCGGAAGAAGTTACTTCTTTCAGTTTCTAGCGTATCCATCAAATTCCAAAGCTTAGACAGAGGCATAGCATCTTTCAACTGTGGAAAAAAAGGATCACTTATTCATTCATTCATTAGAAGTAGCAAATAACAACACTAAACAAAGACCTGATTGTGTCTAAAGCTAGGAGCACTCACTCAAATAACGTCTACAAATTAATCAATGTTGGTCCCTGGCAGTGAGTTTCTACAAAGTTGTAGTTGAATATGACTTTACAGAGTGGAGAAATTTTAAATTAAAACTCTTCTGTTATCCATCTTCCCACCCATAAAGACCTTGTAATGTATAGTTCAAAAGAAATAAATATATAGCAATTATGAATAAAATATGTGCAACTTATATACAAGTGACCTACAATAGTCTGCTTCATTCATGTACACAATGCATATTTGGGAACAATATTACCTTGTGTAGAGCCCCAAGAGTCTCACTTTGTAATGTTGGAGGCAGATTGAGTACAGTTTCATCTAAATCACAACTCGAGTCTCTTGAAAGTTAACTGAAAGCAAATTCTGTCGGTGTTAATACATTATATTCAAGTGTGGAGTCAAATGGGCACTTTTAATAATTATAGTTGTCAAGTTCAGCACACAATTATAGGAAATGATACCAACAAATCCCCTGCCACAAAAAGAGAACTTGTGAGTGTGCTATTGACATTTGCTTAGCCTATCTAGAGGGAAAAGTTGAGCAAGCAATGACTTCAAAAGCAAGCTAGTTAGTAATCAGCTGAAGAAAGAAAGCTAAATGTGTATAAGATTCATAAGCCTAAGACATATGTTCAAAATATAAGATAATTGTGCACGCCGCTCATAAGTTCCGGTTCTCATTTAAAGATGGGCAAAAACTCATACAGATGCCAACAAGACTAATTGCTAATGAATAGGTTGAGTCACTCGGCATAGATGAAAAAAATGTTCATTGGTTTTACATTGTAAATAGGTTTTACTGTCCCACATTTATCATCATCTTTGAATCACCGATGACTCTTTTGTTCATTGGATTTTTTATAAAAAGTAAGGAAAATATCACTGATTTGGTCTATGAATCTAGTGTTTGAATCATGTGTAAAAATTGTCTACAAATACTAAATACATGATCCCTTGCTTTTCAACATTCTCACGCCGAAGTTAATTAACAAACATAGTTAGTTAAGAAGAGAGCATCAGCTTAATTAACAAATTTTGCTCTACTTTCTTATGTTATATGTATAGTTCCTCTTTTTTCTACTGAAGTAATATAAATTTATAGTTCATCTTTCTTTTCAATTCTTTTGGAGGTTAATAGCAATAAACAACTAGAGAAATTTTAGTATGTTATCTACCAACACTTTCAACAAGAATTGGAGCAAAAACCGAATATGTAACCCTAAATTCAAGTTTTTCAGATTTCTCTTAACATAGCTAGAAGAAGCTTAAACTCGGTGTAGATGCTTACCTTCGTTTCAAGAGAGTGGAAAAAATCAAAAGGAAGAAGAAAATGAAGGAATTGAATTATTGAAGGTGGTAGTCGTGACTTTTCCTCTTTCGTGCCAAGATAGGTCTGCTCGAACTCGGGCTTGATTTGGCAGCAAACTGGGACAGTGCAATGGTATCGGCTGTTGCCGGCGGTGAAGAGTATGCAGCGGTTGGAGCTTGAACGGGAAAGAGAAGGAAGAGCAACAATGACAGATGAGAAGGAAGAACAACGAGAGTGTTCGCAGAGAGAAAAGCAACGGGAAGAAAGAAGAGCGTAGCAGAGAACATTCAAATAATAGCTTTTAAGTAGGAGTATTAAATATAATTATACCATAAATGGTTATTTAATTTAATAAGTTTATTATTGAGCTTAAAGTAATGTGGTGTCATAAGGTTAAAATGGAGGTTTTTTTTATATGTAAATTAGCGTTCGATTTTCAGTCAGATACTAATATCGGACGCTAATTTGCGTCCACTAGTATCCAGTGTAAGTCTAGACAAAACTCAGTGTCCGATTTATTTTTGAACACCAATATCGGACGCTAACTGGACTAGAGTCCGAAAACGATTTAGACACAATTCAACGTCTAACAGAAAACGAAGAATAGCGTCCGCTGCTTAATCCGACGCTAAATCCTGTTTTTCTTATAGTGAATGTTGGTTTGTGAGGGATCCTTATCAACCTAAAATGAAACATGTAATAGTTCAGATCGCAAAATCAAAATAACTCATTCCATTTTTCTACGTGACACCGTAGATTGAACAATTACAGACAAATGGAAAGGTTTTCCCATAATTGGCATCATCATCAACGAACAACGACTCATATGCCATTAATATGTAATCAAACCCCATATGTTATTAACAGGCCTAATCAAACCTCAGACTTTATTCTGGTCCCCGCACAAAAAACACACTTGTGATAATGTCAGAAGAATATTGTACGTGATAGTTTCCAGAACTAAACGAAAACATTCGGAAGGTGCAAAAGATAAGAACACAGTCTAGCTGCTTGCATTCATCTCTTCTCTCCTACTTGAATTGAATGTTTTGCGATTGTTTTTTCTGAGTTCACTATAATCAATAAAATAAGGCTTCATATCCTCTTCAGTCAAGGTATTGATCTAAGTATTTACACACATTATTACTAATATTATACATCATTCAATCTAGCCAATCCAAGTACTAGTAACGACACCCATATCCCCCACGTCAGCATCAATTCCACTTCTGACCAAAGACCACCAACTAGGCCCGGCGACGGCCCCAGTAACCCAAATCAGTTTTGCTTCACAACTTCACGATTCAATCACATCAAACAAGAGTTGAGCAAGCCGAACTGGAGGGATCCCACATAGCCGGTAACAAGAATTTCCTTCCATTGACCCCGTACGCATTGAAGCTAGCTCCACTACTCTTATCAACCAACACTTTCCCTGGATAACCTGGTACGCACCCGACCCGAACATACCGTACAAGCCGAAACCGCCTCAAGCGGCGCATTAGCTGGGCCCTGAAAATACCCATCCTCGAACGGGTTCGTGACCGTCCCAGCCAACAGAGTTGCCAAATTAATCATACCGTCAACACCGACATCACCGTTCGGAGGGAGAAGGGGCGGGGTTTGAGGACCGTACATAGGCTGCTGAACGGCCAGCACATTGACCCGGACACTGGGTACGGAGTTTCCAACCCAGATGTAAGTTGCCTTACTACTGCTACCGGCGCCTGATTTTCTAGTGGGGTGGACGGATCCGTGGGAGCCGCAGCGCATACAGAATCCCTCAACAGCAACGTCTTGGGCAGTGAGGACTACGTTAATGGAGGGAAGATTATTGGGTTTGGGACCAGTAGTGGCAGGGGAGCGACCCAGGACAGAGATGTGTGAAGTTTTTGAGGTGTTTACCGAAGGGGTAATTATCGTGGAGAAGTTGCTTGCCGAGGATGAGATTAGCAACGCCGCCTTTGTATTTTTCGGTGGTTCGCCACCAAGTGGAGGCGGAGGGGTTGTTGGGAGAACGAGGGGTGGAGAGGGATTGAATGAAGTCTACGATGATGGAGCGTTGGGCGGGTGTGAATTTGCCGTACCAGATAAGGTTGAGAGTGACTTTGCCCTTGAGGAGTGCGCCGTTGTGGTATTTTAAAGTGAGAGGTTGTTGCTTGACGAGGGCGGCGGCTGTGGGGGTGGTTGTTGTAGTGGAAGAAACAGAGGAGGGTGAGTAGTAGAGAGGCAGCAGAAGTGTAATAGAAGCCATAGTTGAGGATGCTTGTTTTGTTTGTTTTTGTTGTATGGTGATTTGTTTGGAGTGAGAAAGCGGGGAGAAAGAAATGAGATGAGGAAGTCAGTGAAGAAGGAGAGGGGTATTATATTGAGGGAGAAGGGCTATGAACTATACAGTATGAACGAGAGTAGAGGTGTGGGGGAATAGTGGGGGTAGGAAAGTGACAGACAGGTCACAGCTGTATGTGAGAGAGATGGCTACATGAGCCTCTATGACCACATTACTAGGGGTGTTAAGCGAAAACCCGAATCGTCTTAATTACCCGGTTCGGTTCCTGGTCTTCCTTATTGATTTTACTTTGATTCATTAATTGAAAAACCCATTTAGAATTATAGTAAAATTGATAAAATTTTACCAAACTACAGTTAGCCATTTATGGTAATCAATGAAATTGCATCCAAATTGACAATTAACGGGTTCCATTAACCAATTTTAAATAAACAGTTACCAATTTGATTAGGGTTAACAATTCATGAACCCCCTACCCAATCTGTATATAAAAATATAATTTATGGTAAGTTTTATTCAATGTACAGATATATTATTAACGATTACACATAGCATCTCATTTACCTTTAAAATTTAAATTTCTTTTCTGACATAGTAGAGAAAAGGGTTACAGGCTGGAAGAATGTTGGTGACGTGGTTAAATGGAGAGCGTCCCATGCTGGAATGTTCTGAACTGGGTTAAGTGACTCGGCATTTTACTGGGTCGTTTGGTGTGAATGTAATGTAACGAGGTGATCGACGAACCATGACTGGTGTACTAACTTGAGTGCTTGTTTAATGCATAGCATAGCCATGAGTTTTACCCGGGCATCACACCACAGACGGAGTACAGGTGCATCCATAACAACGAGTTAGAATTTTTTGTTTTTTAACACATCTCAAATATTTCACATCACTAAAATATTATAATTTATTCAATAATGAAATTATATATTTATTTTTCACTACAATAATGGATTGGGAACAGCTGTTGGGGCTGCTGTTGAGTCCTACTGCTGGAAATTGAGAAGTTGTCTGCTGATGGTTTTACAGAAACTGTCAGCTGTTGGTTTGGTGTTTGGTGGAACACCTGCTGATGATTTTAAAAACAGAGACAGTTGTTAGGTCTTACTGCTGAAAATTGAGAAGTTGTCAGCTAATGATTTTACAGAAGTTTGTCAGCTGCTGGTTTTTTGTGTTTGGTGGAAGCCTACTGATTTTAGAATTGAGAAGCTGTATACTGTTAGAAGCTGTTCATCAATGAGCTCTATAAATGTCTAATTTTCTCTCTCCTACCTAACTATCAATCATATTTTACTATTTTGATAAAGAAAAAAAGAAAAGAAATTAACTCTTTATGTGTTATAGTTATAGTTGAGTTTTTAGTTAGAGAGAATAATGGATGAATCCACCCTATTATAGTTTCAATTTTCTTGTCTAACGACACCAATAGTGGATTAATTCCACCCTAGCTTGTTGTGTGGATGCTCTAATATGGAGTTATGATATGATAAATCTAATGATATCTCTTTCATGAAAAAGGTATGACTAATGTGACGGGTATCGGATTCTTACTTTATGGTACTATTACATGTAGTTAATGTGTTGTTCGTTATTAAAGCTTCGGAGTAACTTTTATTATTCACTTTAATGTTTGTTCATGGTTGTTCATGGTGTCCGTTATTAAGAGAATTCCTACGTTTAAAAAAAGGGAATTGATCGTGTTGTATGGATTTCTAATAGTTTGTGAAAATTGTAGACATAGAGGAGTATATTGTGTTATAAATGAAAGCAGGTAGAGGAATATTCATTGTTTGGTGACTTGTTTCTTAGGTCACTTCTGGAACAACTTACTAAGCACTAAGCAGTAAGCAATAGTAGTAATTTTTAGTTTTTCTCTTCTGTATTATTTCAATGATTATTGTTGGTTTAATATAAATCGTGGTCGTCCACCATTGCTGACTAATAACGGAGAACACACGATGCTGAGGTCTGCAATTAGGGTAACTAGAAATCACGTAATCACTACACTTTGATCTTTTTTCTTGAATGACTAATAAAAATAGTTAGAAATAACTTTATCGACTGCAACAAAGTAATGGATGGCAGTAGCCATAGAATAAATAAAAGTTGAAAAAGAGGGAGGAAGGGAGGGGACCAGCTTGTGCTTTATTTTGAATTGTTGTGTACAGTAAGTAGTAGTGTCTCCCAATGGCTGGCATGGCAACAATTTCCCAGAGGTTGCGTGTGCGTGATAAGGCGATGGGCGGGCGGGACGAGACGAAGAGAGTATGGGGAAGCTGACGTGGCTTCGTACACAATATTCACACGCACACGCGGATATGGCAAACAAGATTGCTCCAAGCTGAGTCACCGTTTGCTGGTAGAGAGTACTACCTCCGTCCCACTTTGACCTTCCTGTTTGTTTTTTTGTACGTTTTTTCACTTTAATATTAAACATATAAGATAAAATAATTTTATAAAACAAATTTCTGTAACATATAGTTTTTGAGATAAAGATTTCATTGTAAAACTTAGATTTGTAAAATATGTTATCTTTTATGTTAAATGTTGAAGTCAAACGACATATCCAAATAGGGAATAGGAAGGTCAAATGGGGACAGAGGGAGTATAAAGCTCCGTTCTCAAATCTTTATTTTTAAAGTGGCTCCACTAGATTTTGAGAAACGGATGAACGCTGGTATTACTAGCGTCCAATCAAATTGAAAAAACAATCTGTAGCGTTTGTTTGTGGAGCCCACAAAAAGATGATCTTCATCTAGGTGGTGACCGAGCCTAAATCCCATGTGGGGCTCAAAATGGGGACCATGCCCATGTGTGACTATTTGGGCATGTGCTCAAGTATTTTTCAGCCATTTGATTACAATTTTTATTATTAGAATTAATCCACACCGTGAATATTTTTGCCTTTTTATTAATTTATTTGTAAAAAGAAAAATCAACCAATAATTATACAAGGGTATTATGGACTTTTGTAATTGAAATTTTAATAACTATTTTTAACTGATAATACTTTACAATTATAACAAAAAAAATTCACTAATAACTTCCCCTCATTATACGGAAGTTTCTTCACACCCAAGTTTTTCACTAATAACTTCCCCCTTATACGGAAGTTTCTTCTCACTCAATTTTTTCACTAATAACAATTTTTTTCAATAATAACTTCCCCTCATTATATGGATCTTTTTTTTCTCTAAATATGAGTGTAGATTTGCTTGGTAGAGGTACAAATTATTAATTTATCATTTAAGTAAAAGTGTAGATTTTTAAGTAAAATGATAGATTTCTTAAAATATAGGTGTAGATTTGTTTGATAAAACTGTAGATTTTGTATTTAGACAATACATTTTTTAAATGAAGAGTGGAATTTTATTAGTATAAATAAACATTTGTGATCTCATTATATTGATTTTAAAAGAATTCATGTCAAAATATTTTATATTTGTTTGTAGAAGTGTAGATTTGTTTGGTAGAAGTGTAGATTTGTTTGGTTAAGTGTAGATTTGTTTGGTTGAAGTGTAGATTTGTTTAATAGAAGTGTAGATTTGTTTGATAGAAGTGTAGATTTGTTTGATAGAGGTGTAGATTTTTATTAATTTCTCATTTAAATAAAAGTGTAGATATTTAAGTAAAATGATAGATTTTTAAAATGTACGTGTACATTTGTTTAATAAAAATGTAGATTTTATATTTAGACAATACAGTTTTTCATGTCAAAATATTTTATAATAACAATTTGTTTAATATGTGGATCTTTTGTTTTTTTCCTAAAATGCAAGTATAGATTGTTTAGTAATAGTATAGATTTTTTATTAATTTCTCATTTAAGTAAAAGCGTAGATATTTAAACAAAATGATAGATGCTTAAAAATGTAGGTGTAGATTTATTTGTTAATACATAGATTTTATTTGTAGACAATCAATTTATAAAATGAAAAAGTGATAGTGTTTTTGTTTGAAATCTTGTATTAAGTAATAACTTAATTCAATTTTTTCCTTATATTTTTTTTAAGTAGAATTTTTTTTTTCAAAACAGAATTCCATTTCAATTTCAGTAAAAACATTATTTTATCTCAAATCGTGAATTGATCGTGGGAATGTTTTTTTATTCTTTACTTAAAATATTATAATTCATTTTGACATCTATACCCCTATATTAATTAGTATAATTTAGACCATCTATTTATTCTTTTAGAATCCAATAACAATATTTAATTGAGCACCATGCTCAAAACTCATTTTGATGTATGGCTTCCGCTTCGTAGAAGAGTACGTATCCGACATGATGTCAATTTTGCCATCTTCTAGCTAGCGAGTTGAGAGGGCTGGGTCCCGACCCGATTCTAAGGGCGCGTTCGGGTCTGCACTATATGTGCATTTTTTGTGAGCATGTTGTGACAACATATGCTACTTTTGATTGTTTTATTTCTTTTGCTGTTCGGCTGCGCCCTAGGGCATGTTTGAGCAGCATATGCTGCCTCTCCTTCTTCGCGCCGCGCCCAACTCCTCCTCCCTCCTCGTCGCAGTAATTGCGACTTCACCCACTATTTTTCCCTCCCTTCCTTCTTCCTCGTCGCAGTAATTGCGACTTCACCAACCTTTGTCTTGTTGGCTTGGCTTTGCTAAGTACGATTCGCATTTGTTGTGATGCGACCCGTATCTGTCGTGGTTAATTTGCTTCGCCTGTGTGTATAATCTGGCGTCCAGGTAAGTGGGTAAGTTACTCTCTTCATTCCCTTTCTCTTTACGCCCGCAAGCCTGGCTATGGCTTGGTGAGTACCGCCGCATTTTTGTCTGGGCTCTTCGTTGTTGCTAACTGGTTGCATGCGCAAGCTTCATTCTCCTCCCCTATTTTTTCTTTCGGAATTTGTTCGACCTCTGCTGCTGGGTCTGGTAAGTTGTCGCAAATGACTTTCCTGAGGTTATCTTCGCCGGATTTGAGGGATTATAATCCCCGATTTTTGTCGGTTGAGCCTAATTTGTGTTCTCGATTCAGTTCGTCGCTTACCTTCTGTCGGTTGATGCGCGTCCTTCACTTTCCTTTTCTCGATTCTCACGGATCTGGAACCTTACTAAGGTAAATGCTACCCCTTTCTGTTATGGTGCTTAATTGTTTGCTGGATTTGGCGATCTGCTCCCGTCTCTGTTGAACCGTATTATGGTGACTGGTTTCTGTTGAGTTTGAGGACGTGAGTGCATGTCATTCTTCTTGGCTTTGTGTTGCTCCGTTTGTTGATGGTTCGTTGTAACCGTCGATGTGTTTACTCTTTCCTGGCCAAATCTATTGCCTTTGTTGGTGGCTTCTGGTTTCTGTAAACGATGGCGATCTGCTCCGTCTCCGTTAAACGATGGGTATAAATTATGCCTCTGTTCTGTTAATAGCCCGATGGAATTTGGCACGCCTGGTTTGGTGGGTTTGGCATGTTGAATTACCGTATTCTGTAAGCTGATGATGTGTTAGATTTGGGCATATGAAAATCAGAATTGCTTCTGCTCTGTTCTGTGGCTTTCGCTCTGGGTAGAATTGTATTGCCGAGAAATTTGCAAATAGCTTCTGATTGTTTGATTATTTTCCTTGGATTGTCTTCTTGACATGCTGATTGAACGGAGAACTGACCTGGCATTGTGGATTCGATTGGTTTGTCTATGTTCTTCAGGAACTGAATGTCCCTTGTTGAGTTTAATAAAAAATTGCCCAATTAATTGTGGATTAGTGTATGTTTCCCTTCCGTTTATGTTAGTTAGTAATACTCAAACATGTAACAGCCGCCTCCTGTACAATCTACCATGATTTTGGCCCGATTATGAATTCAACGATAAGAATAGAACATACACAATAGGGTAGATTGTACCGGAAGTTGCGGTAGTTACAGTTTAAGTATTACTGTACTTCATTAGCGGTGGTTGTGAGGCTATATTGATCCACTCAGCGATGATGAGGGCAATCTTACTCTGAGCTGAATCATATTGGAAAACACTAATCAGCGGTGATGAGGTGAAAATACTCTGAGCTGAATACATTAGAAAAATTACATAAGTTTGGTCTACATGCGTTGTGATGATCGAGGAAAGGACGAACGACCATGAGCGGCCTGGAGGCGATCGGACCGGAGCGAACAACACTGGAGGAGCTATGCTGATCAATAGATAACAAGTGTCTGCTGCTATGCTGATCAAAAGATAACAAGTGTTGTGTAGACAGTTATAGGATTAATGTAAAGTAATGTGTTGTCAAAAATTTTGAACAAAATATGATGTAATTGTAAATAATTCAACATACTTTGAGTTATTGTATAATATATGCTTTATTAAATTTGAACACTTACCTATCACACCTTACTTGTATTAATGAAATACATGTATACATATCACGTTGAACATGGAAAACCTGCAACAATCTTACACAATCTCACCTTTGAATTTATATTAGATGGCATCGGTTCAACGAAAGCAAGAAGAAAGGGAAAGGAAGAAGTTGATGGTGGCAATGTATGTTGGGATAATGAGAAGACCACTCTACTAATTAGGCTAATGGCAAATCACCGTCAAGTATCCCTCGGGAAAAATGGTGAGATAGTGAGCCGAACAGTAAAGTGGGATAAAGTGGCTACAGATTTTAATAAGATTAGTGGTATGGCATGGTCTCACAACAACTTCAAGTCAAAGAGGGATACGCTGAGAGGCCAGTGGAAAGACTGGAAGAGATTGAAGAAGGATACTACTGGTTTAGGTTTCGACAATGATCTATGGACCATTGACGCCCCTGACGAGTGGTGGGCAATGAAGATAGCGGTAATGAAACAAGAGTATTGTCATTGTTATTACGTCTTTATTTTTTTGGATTATTAATAGTTTGAATTTTTTGTAGGAGGACAGCTCTTTCCAGCGGTTTAGGACTAGAGGTTTTAGTCCAGAGGAAGAAGATCACCTACAGTTGATCTACGGGGATGGGGAGGCGAAAGGGACAAGAAAGTTTTGTCCGGCCAGTTCCCATCCCACATCAGATGCCGGTGATGCTGATGGTTCGCTAGATGGTTATCGACCAGCCATCCACACAGATAGCCAAGACGGTAGTCAGTCCTTCGTCAACCAGATTGGGGCAATCAATATCGAGGATGACTTCATCCCTATGGATGAATACCAGGCCACTGATTCTCCAACCCCTATTTCCACTTCTGCTGGCAGTACACGCTCATCCAGATTAGGAAAGAGATCCTCAGAGTCAGACGACTCTTCTGATTGTAAGAGAATGAAGAAGCTGACGAAGAAGGAGCGAGAGGCGAGACAGCTTGATGCCATAGCTGAGGGATTACCGGCTACTCGTGCGGGGATTGACCGATCAAATATCCTACTTGCATCAATCGCCGAACAATCATTGGCTAGGAGCAAGGGCAATTGGATGAGAATGATGCCGTGGCAGCTCTGTTGGATATGCCCGCGATGGTAGATGACCCGTCCCTTCTTTCGGACGCCATAGCTTGCATGCGAGACGAGAGCAATAGGAGACTGTTCAAGAGCACGTTACAGCTAGCTGGACCTGAAGTAGCTATGGGATTTATCAACTCTATTGTCCGAAAGTTTCGTTCTTCCACGAGCTAGTTGTGTAGTTGTACTATCTTTTGGGCTATCGACTTTGTAGTAGTTAGAAGTAAAACTGTAGTCGTTGTTCTGCGACTGTGCCGGTTAGGTACCCTTTTGGTGGGCTCATTAGATGACCCTTTTTGTGTGCCGGTTAGGTACCTCTTTTGTGGGCTTGTTAGATGACCCTTTTTGTGTGCCGGTTAGGTGGTCATATTTGTGATGTTGATTAGATGCCCATATGTGTGTTCCTGTTAGATGCCCCATTTTGTATGTCTTTTTGTTGATAACTACATGTCTGTGTAGTTTGGGCGCTAACATATTATTGAATGTCTTTTATATCAGTTATGTACAATGACGTGTTATAGTAATTGTTTGAGTTTTTTGTTATTGTAGTGAATATGGCTGACGAGGACTTCATTAATCGGTTGTTGAACGATCGTGAAACTTTCATACAATTTGCAACAGCAATTCAAGGACAGATGGCGAGTGCCTATACCATGGTGGATGCAGCTACATTGCTACTGGCATCACGAAGACATAACATCCCTCCACCCATCCCCATGCACAACAATGAATTCAATGGGGAGATGTGGGTGAACGCGTTGCTGATTAGCAATCCAAAAGAATATTCAATGCGCTAAGAATGGACAAGAGTGCGTTCCTAGGCTTGTGCGAGCATTGGAGGTTAGGTACGGGTTACAACGAACTGCAAACGTGAGCATCCAGGTTGATGTAGCGTTGTTCTTGTACATACTGGGACAACGTGCGTCAAACAGATCGGCGTGTGAAAGATTTAGCCTAAGTCCCGAGACCGTTAGTCACCACTTTAAGAAGGTCTTGAAATTGATGTGGGCATTCGGCCGTGACTATATCAAGCCAAACCGAGAACAGTGGACAGACATTCACCCACGGCTACGTGGTGACCGTCGTTACGACCCGTACTTCAAGGTATTACACACAATTTATAATGTTTTTAATGAACGCATTCGTTTAAATATAATATATTTCTTGATTATATAGGACGCCATTGGAGCATTAGATGGCACACACATTAACGTCGTCATTCCGGGACCACTACAGTTGGAGTACCGTGGCAGGAGTGGTTTCCCTACAATGAACGTATTAGGGGTTTGTGACTTCAACATGTTATTCACCTACGTCGTTACTGGGTGTGAAGGATCGATGCACGACGCACGCGTTCTTCATGACGCACGAGCGGACCCCGAACTGAACTTTCCTGAGCCACCACCAGGTATAAAGCTTGCACGTAATTTGGTATATGTGTTTTGTTTATGTCAATATCTTTATATAAGAAGACTAACAAAGGCTACAAATCATAGGCAAGTATTACTTAGGTGATAAGGGATATGCAAACCGTAATGGTGTGATGGCTCCATATTTCACTGGGACGTACCACCCCACACAGTTCAGAGGCGCACCACCACTAACAGAAAGGAGTACTTCAACCGAGCACACTCATCACTAAGGAGCGTAATTGAAAGATGTTATGGAGCGTTGAAGAAGAAATGGCAGATTCTGGATATGATACCGCCCTACATGTGAATGATCAAAGCCAGATTATTAGTGCTTGTTTTTGCATTGCACAACTACGTTATGTTGAGTAAACCGGAGTCAAGTAGCGTGACATTTCTTGATGAGACGGAAAGCAGAGGAGGAGGATCTGGTGATGCTGATGATGAGGATGAGGAGCACCTCCCGGATGATGACCCGATGAGCTTGCAGATCCGTTGAGCATGCTAATCTACGTGACCAAATTGCTGATGCTATTACTGCAAACATTAGACGTTGAATTATGACCAGACATTGGTTTTATGTTGTGTTAACGTTTGTTGCCCAGACATTATAATACGTTTATTAATGTTTGTTGTACTAGGTTTTTTATGTTGAGCTAGCGTTTGTTGTACTAAGTTTTTCAAGCTTGAGTGTATGTGAACCTTGGACTGAAAAACTACTTATCTTATGACATTGTCACAAGTTCTATATTTTGTTACAAGTTACAAAATGCTTGTTCTAATTCTCTTTATTAACATTCAATATTTTTAGAAAATTATATGTAAATAAAAGCGAAAATTTAACTAATAAAATTTATTCAACATTGTTATAAGATCTGAACCTCCACTCCTCATTTCATCATGCTTGTATGTTTGTAAGAATTAAATAATTATAGAAAATCATAACGTACTGTTGTAAGTTACAAGGTATACATAAATAATAAAATTTGAAATTTAATTGGTCAACTATTAAAATTTTTTTTTTATACTTTGTCATATATGTTTGCGAATTTTTCTACTTATTTTTTTTTAACAAACTAAAGTTACATATTGTAATATAATAAATTGTAATTGTAATATGAAAACGGTAAACACACTACATATAACTAACTTAACTAACTTAACTAACTTATGCTGCATTTATGCTGCACTGCCAAACAGCAGTTTTCAAAACAGCTGCATTTATGCCAGCACATTCCTGCCAGCAAATATGCTGCATTTATGCCAGCGCATTCCTGCTGTCAAATATGCTGCATTTATGCTGCCAAAACAGCCATGCCGAACAGAGCCATAGACTTTGTTATTTCCTTTTGAGCTATAGCTAGCTTCTCCACCATCTTAGTGAGTGAAGATAGTTGAGCGGAAAGGTGGTCGGTGGGCTCAACATGTAGGAGACCCGCTGCTCTTGGTGCTCTCCCCTAAGGTTTTAGACCACTGTCTTGTGTTGCTTGTCATCACCTCTAGGAGTTCCATTCCCTCTTGAGGCGACTTAGTCATTAAGCTTCCTCAAGCTGAGGAGTTCACAAGTAGTCTATTCGAGTCGTCGAGACCGCTGAAAAATGATAGGCATAGTGATTGGTCATCCAAACCGGGGTGGGAACAATTCATCAACATGTCCTTGAATCTATCCCATGCATCGTATAACGTCTCTCCCAGCTCTTGGCACAAGGTATTGATCTCTCCAATTAATTGCCTCGTTCTACTTGTGGGGTGATACTTGGCAAGAAATTTGAGCCATTTGTGCCCAAGTATAGATTGATTTAGACGGTAAGCTCCTATACCATCTTGATGCAGCGTCGGACAGTGAGTGAGGGAAGAGCTGCAGGCGTATCCTCTCATTAACGGTTCCAGCTTTACCAAATGAGTTGCAAGTCAAGGAATTGACTTAGGTGGTTGGGAGCTTCATCGGGATTTGCTCCACTAAATTTTCCTAGGTCCCGGACAGCAGTGATGTAGTGAGTCTTGAATACCCATTGCCGGCCTCTTGAGGCGTCAACTCCGGTAGGACTATGGCCGAAGGTCTCCCTTCGGTGTCCGGCTGGTTGTAGTCTTTGAGAGCCATTTGTTGTGGGTTCCCGTTATCTTCTATCCCCGGTTGGTCTAGATCAGCCATGATTGAATTTTTCACAGTTCGGATGGCTCTCAACAATGAACGCTCGAGCTCGGGTCTCGGACTAACAAGTGGAGATCCTTTGGCTCGAGTGTTTGGCATACACCGAGAAAACAGAAGGTACCTAAACCGCACCAACACCAAATGCTCTTAAGTAGAAGGAATGTAAAAATATAGACAACTAAAAACACAAATACCACACATAAAATAAAAAAGATAAAAGTACTAAATGCACAAAAACTAAAGTACCGAACCTAGGGAAATTGAATAATCAATTTCCCCTGCAGCTGCGCCAAAAATTTGTTGGGAAAATTACAAACATAGTAATTAAACCTAGTTAAAATGGGCAAGTAGCCTCAATTCGTTGCAATAAAACAGATGTCGTATCCACAAGGAAATTGGTTTCTAAATCCCAAGCTTCGGTATATTAGTTAAGTGCGAATAAACAGTAAAGAAATGGGGTTTAGCCGGAGGCAATCTTGGTTGTTTGTCAATTGAAATGCAATAAAACAGTAAAATGTTTGTGTAAGGAATGGATGAGGAGAGTACCCTAGGATAGTGGAAATCACCTAATTCACTCAAAGAACTTCAAAACCATAACTCATCATCTCGATGCCTATTAGAGTGTAACTCATGAATCCCCAAATCATGGGAAATCCAATTCTTACCTAAATAATCAAACCCCGTAATTAAAGGAGGTTCAAGTCATTAAATAGCATTAAGCAAGCACTCTTAATCAATAGCCCTAAGCATTCACTTCCAAACTCAAGAAAGCAAAAGCTAGGGTTTATCCCCCTTTTGGTCTAGCTCCAAACTCAAACTCAAATATTGAATGAAACCACCATAGATGCAATAAGAGATCAATTTAGAGCATTAATTGATATTGAAGGGAATAAAACAAGAGTAATAAATGAGTTAGGTTCTTAGCATTCAATGAGAAAATGGGTTCAAACCCTCATCCTAGGATACAAATGGAACTACTCAACCATAGTTAAAGGGAAGAGGAAGGAGAAGGGAGAAATAGCCATTAAAGGAGCTTCCAAGCTTCAATGGAGGTGGAAATCTTCACTTTCTTCTTCCTCCTTTCTTCTCTTCTTTTCTCCTCTTCTTTTCTCCCTTATTTTCGCCACTCTCTCTCTTCTTTTAGGTTGGAGTCGTGTGTCTTGGATAATGGGGAAGGAAGCCCCAAAATGTAGCATTTTAAAAGAAGATTCTGGGCAAAAATTCTGTCCAACCGACCTTGCAAGGTCGGTCTCGGGTCGGTCGGACTCTCTTAGAAGGAAGCACGTGACAGGTTTGTAAGCTCGACCAACCTTGGACAAGGTCGGTCCCAAGGTCGGCCGATTCCAGTGTGTTTGGGACGGCTTGGGCAGAGTCGGACCGACCTTGACAAGGTCGGTCCCAAGGTCGGTCGGCCCGAGGATGTCCTTCTTTTGTGCCGGAATTCTCCCGATGCTTCCCGTTGGCTTGGCATCCTTCCTGAGGTGCTCGAGCAATGATGCATTCTCAGATTAAGCTCTCAAAAATGTACTCATGTGAGTATTTACCTATTTGAATATGTCAAAAGTATAAGATCACTAATAATCACAAAAACACTCCATAAAGTGGTGAAATAAGTCATGCACCGAATAAAATGACGGTGAATAAAGACCTTGAGAAAGCACTATTTCACCACTTATCAGCAGGTAATAAACCATGTCCATTGACGCCGGTATCAAGGGGTGGTCGTCAACGCCGCATGCATCAGCTCCGGCCACGTTGTGTCGACGTTGGTGCCCAGTTCCCGGTTTTCCATTTGTCTTTTATGACTGTTTTTACCCTATTTTGTTCTATATTCGTACCATAATCAAACTTAAAATAGCAAAAAATGCTTAAAAAGTACCTCTGAATGAGCCCCTCGTAAATTCTTGTCGAAGTTAACATCATCTACGTACTTCTCGAAGATCCTTGCATCATCACCTTCATTAGTTCCTCCATCCTTTTTGCTCTTCCTTCCAAAAAAATTATTCAAACCTTTCAAAACCATTTTTCTATCTTTCTCTCTCTAACTATATGATTTATGAATTTGAATATGATTTCATATCGTATCCACCCTCCTTATATAATGAAATTTGGGTGCTCCTTGTAATATGTCATAAATTTTTGGGTACATGTTGTAATTTTAAAAATATTTTAAAGCAAGAGCAAAATTGTCATTTTCTGACTGAGCGAATTGAACATTCGACTACGCGTAGTGACCCTCTTATTTTATCCACCATACTGTTTTTAGTAACGTTGTTTTTTTTAATTCCAATGTGTCTGACAATGAAAGGTTGGTGTTGGCGTGATATATTCAAAGTGTTTATCCCACTCCTAAATACTCTTTTTGACCAATGATTTGTCTTCCCTGGTTGGCTAAATACTGGCTCGATTTCAAAATGATCGAGTTTCCTCAGGCCAGTTGTCACCCAGTAATGCAGGTCTAGGCTGATAGAATCCCCAGTCAATTCTCCCGTATGACCTTCCAGCCCATGGCTGAAAATGACCTTGAGCACATTCAGTCTAGAGAAAGCAGTAGCCGTAGCCACCTGACCATGTTCCATGGCTTATATGACAGTCCCGTGGCCCCGACCAAACAGTCTCAACTTAAGATCAGTACAAGTGAGAATCTTTGCGATCGTAACTATCGGATTGTTGCATTAAGTGAATAATCTAGGATCTCGACATGGATCTTTGCAACGTCAAATCTTTCTATGGCCGATGATAAACCTTCTTTTTCATCAACTTCCCCTCGAGATCGAGCAATGTGTTTCCTTATGCTCTAGTATCCGCACTCTCATTGGTTAAGGGGGCTTCACATCCCAACTTGTGATGTCCGCCTTACTGTTGGCCGATGCCCTGGATCTTTTCTATAAAAAACACTTGCATCTTAATGGAAATGACTTGTTCGTTGTCCCTTATAAGAGCAATCTTGTACTTCTGCCGTTTCTCATAGTAAAAACCTTTGTTGCAGCTACTGTGGACTTGTCATTCATGATGAACCATGTACAATCATCTTGTTTCTACTTGTAACAAACAATATGGGCATTTTTTCCAACCTAGCTCTCAAGCCATTCAGGCTTGCAAACTAGCCACCTCAAGCCCTTTGTCCTCACCTGGGCTTAAAAGTGGATGACCTTGTTGTTGTAGTCAACTCATATAAGTATCCTTATAAACCACTCAAATGGTATTATAGTCAACTTGGGACCGCGTCGGGATGGACTGCTCGACACCTACTGTAGGATCGAATGGATGAATCAAACCAACTCAAGGTGTTAGTCTGTGAGATGGTTTGACTCAATCGTGCTAAGTATGCGGAAGTACTGATAATGTGGAAACACTTAGTCGAATTAAGTGCGCGGAAGAAGTTACTTGAAGTTGTAATGTAAGACGGACTCAGAAGAACTAAACTGGAACAATACTTGAAAGATTGAAGGACTCAGTGGAACTCAACAAGATACACAAAATAAGCTATTTTATTTTCTGGTCAAAACAAAACAACTTACAATGCCCACTCCATAAATAAAATCTACTTCGTGGTTCTCACTCACTCACTCACTCAATACAATTTCTGATCACCACAATGATAAGGGTAGTGTAACACCCCATATGTGCGACTGTCCAACAACCTAGCTCCCAAGCCATCTGGGCTTGAAAACTAACCATTTTAGGCTCTTAATCCTCACTTGGGCTTAAAAGTAGAAGGCCTTGTTGTTGTAGTCAACTCATATGTATCCTTATAAACCATTCACATTACTACTCATATCCCGATGTGGGGGGGGGTATTACATACTCCCCCTCTCAAAGAACATGACGTCTTGTCGTAAGCCTAACATCAAGTCCCATGGACCTCCTCGGTAGTGTCGGGTCTTCCATCCCGACACGGTCCTGAGTGGCTCTAATACCATTTGTAACACCCCAATGGTCCAATAGCTTGCAACCATGACTGTCCAACAAGCTCCCAAGCCATCTGGGCTTGAAAACTAACCATTTTAGGCCCTTAATCCTCACTTGGGCTTAAAAGTAGAAGGCCTTGTTGTTGTAGTCAACTCATATGTATCCTTATAAACCATTCACATTACTACTCATATCCCGATGCGGGATGGGGGTATTATAGGTAGTGAAACTAGGTCCTACCTAGAACGAGTCTATCTATAAGCTCTAACTGAATTTGGCACTAATTCTCTCTCTAAATCGGAAAACAGCTCTCTCTCTAATCTCTCACAATTTCTCAATCATAAAGCACACGTGCAACTGACAATTACATTCCTATTTATAATATTTCTAAGTACAACGGCTAAGAGAGTCAGTTCCAAAAATGTCGGAACTAACTTAGTGGGCGCGTGCTGAGGGTGTTGCACCAGTCTTTGGGCGTAAACTTCGGAGTCGACTGAGCGCCTTCTGCCCGTTGAGGCATTTGAGTGTTGACGCGTTCATTCCTTAAATATCGCAACGGTGTGACGGAGTCAGTCATGCTTCTTAGTTTTGTGCAGACTCTATTGTGATTGTGTAACACCCCAACCACTAATTTGTATTTAACGGTAATTAACGATGCCCAACGTGACTAACCAGGCCTTACCAACTCCATGTAACCGTCTGACGAACTGAATACCCTACCCATTAACTTCCACAATTAATACCGATCCATAAGGATTACATACCGAGTTTCTAAAGTGCTGGAACTTATACAAATTTAAACAGATGTATCATCCACAAGAACGGGTACAACTTATCTAAGGTATAATCAAAAGCAAGAGTTTACCCTGTACCTAAATCTACCCCGCCTACTCTCGGTCAGGTCTCCTCAGCATCGGTACCTGAAATGGGGGTGCCCAAATGGGCTCAGCAAACTACCCTGGTATGAAAACGTGCAGCCCGCAAGCTACCGGGCCACACCGACTAATTGGTCGTTAACATGCAATCCATTTTACATTATTATAAATAAGGCTGTAAACACACAACATGCAAGCATACAATTCAATCAATCCACCAAAGTAATAGTACACTGAACAGAAACGAGACAATAGTAAGTCGGGTTGGTGTTCCGTTATAATATCGGCCTTGAGAATATAAGATCTCGTTATAGACCTTATTCACTTATTGAGGACAACCCGCACTGTGGGATTGTCAACTTCCGAACCAATGTGGTTATACAACGCATGTGTATTCAATTGAATTAGATGGGTATGTAAACCCTTGTTAATTACCGTCTCGAATACGCTTATTAGGTCGGGTATGAATAAACCCTTCTAACGAGATTGGGACTCTCGTGGATTGCAAATGGGTAGTTAGCCCAGCAGAAGAATGTAGTCTCCTTCTGGCCTCAATTATATTGGGTAGTTAGCCCAGCAGGGGATGTTAGTCTCCACCGGGCCTCATTACGTATGGGTAGTTAGCCCCGCAGGAGAACATAATCTTCTCCTGGCCTCCGTCGTGACGTATATATTTGGAAGTCGACCTGATGCAGGTACGGCCCCCGGAATTCGCATGCATGGCCCGAAACATCTGGGCTCCTCATTTCCCGTATCTTGATCATGTTAGGAGTCTCGCATGGTCATTCATCCTAACTCTAGGGCGATTAGTCAAATACCACATTACGGGTATTGACCTTGTGTTATAAGGGAAGTTAGTGAGAACTTGAGTGCAAGTTCTCAATACGGAACTCATCCTTCGTAATCCACTTGTTATCGCATGTATAATACGCATGATAAATTTATTTCAAAGGTATGGTCAGTGACAGAAAATCAATCACAATAATAGTACGAACACTCATTCATCATGTTACATGCATTTATCTTGGTCATTATTCACAGAGCACATATCACACAAACCGGTATAATCCGTTAGCAAGCACGCTGCAAGAATTCATACCTTACACCGAAGTTGGCCCTCTCCTAGACCCGGTCTACGTCCCGTATATCACAGCAGCCTATAATTAATTATTTGAGAGCGTTAATTATTTATTACTCTCATATGAATTTAATTCAATATGAAATGTTTAGTTATCCCCCTTTTGTTATTTTATGTATAGTATAGTACCCCCTTATTCTTAAACAACTTCTAATACCTTAATCACGTTCATGGATAAGGTATTATTTCATGTACCTTAAATACCCCACTCTTGATCCTCATGAGGCCACCTTTGATTATAATCATTCTCATATAACTTTTGATCTATTAATCATCAACCCAAAGTATTATTCAATATTTATAAATTGGTCCTTATAATTATATAACATATGGTTACCATTCCTCGTTTAATTATACCAAAGTTTCATCCCCAATTTTCCTACTTCCAAGCAGCTCCTTAAATCTTTTGTTATTTTCGAACACACCCATAAAATCGGCTAGTTATATTTCAACCCTTTTAATTTTATAATCTTTCCTATTTACTTTCCAACCCCAAATAATATTTTATTGTTTACACATTAATTCCTTATACTTATAACCTATAGTTTTAATCTCATAATTCCTTAAATCAAGATTTCTTTTCTAATTCCTCCAAATATCCACATAGGACTTATTATAATTTTAATTTGAATAAGGACACTGTAATTCGGCTGTATACATAACACCCAAATAATTTTATAAATTTTACATCTCACCTCCAATTACATTATATTATATAGTTTAATTCCTTACATTATTTATAATTTCACCCCTATAATTTTGGTGGTTACTGTTTGGACACAATAACTTTCGGTAATTACTATTAAGCCACATTTATTTCCGGTTTTGCACTAAACTTTTCTATATTTATTTTCACCCCTTCCATCTTATAACATTTACATAATATTATATAATCTATAGTCTTAAATATTTCTTTCTAGTTAATTCTGAGTTTCCCCCTAATATTTTTGGTTTTACACAACAGCCCCTATATCATTTAGGTTTTAACACCTAACTTCCTTAATTATCTTTTCACCCAAAACTTTTATAAACTTTATATTCTATGTTACTATTAATTGTTAACTCAAATTTTCGGTCAACACTTTGACCAATACCTAATTTAATTCCTAATACATTAATATACTCAGAATGTTACATAAATCTCGGCTGGGCACTATATTTTCTAGATTTTACAATTTAGCCCAAAAACTTTGTAATTCGTCATTTTAACTCCTTCAACACTTATCTATTTTACCCAAAACTTATAATATAACCTTATAATCATATTTAGGTCAATATTATCCCTAAATTATAGTAGACTTTCGGACCTTTACCTGCCATACCCCAAACTTTATTAAAATTACATTTTTAACCACATAACTTAATTAACTTGTCATTTTAAACCTTTAACACTTAGCTAAAACATCCAAAACTTATAATATAAGTTTATAATCATATTTGGGTCATTATAACCCTTAATTACAGTACACTCTCGGCCATTTACAGATTTGACACCTAACTTGATAAATATCACATTCTAGCCACATAACTTAATAAACTTGTTATTTAGACACCTAAACTTTATTTTAACTTATCCAAAAATTATAATATAAGTTTTAAAACATATTTAGGTCATTATGAGTCATTTTACACAGCAAGTACACACTAGTTCCATCATTTTACACTTTAACCCAAAATTCGTCAAACTTGTCATTTAAGTGCTTAAACCTTATTTTAACTTACTCAAACTTATAATATAAGTTCATAAACATAATTATATCATTATACCCATTTTATACAGAAACATTTCAGCCTTATACAGAAATAACCCCTTAGTTTCCAAAAATTGCATTTTAGCCCCTTTTACTTATTCCTTTGTATATATAAGTCTTTTAACTAAAATTAATGTTTTAATCTTGTCCTAAACATGTTAACAACTCAAAAATACAGAAACAAGGCAGTGGGATCTCGGCCTTAATGATTACAACACCAAAACATCATTAAAATGATATAAATCCCTAGTTTATGGAGTTACCTCCTAATGCTCCAAAGTTGATTTTCTAAAGAGACTTGTAGGTTGAAGTTCTCTTGATTTTCAGCCCTAAAATTCAGAGGATAACCCATTAATACTTTTTACAAGTTTATGGCTTAATGAAACCCTTAAACCACCAAGGATTAATCCAAAGTTTTACCTTTCCAAAATATGACTTCCTCACACTTGTTCTTCTTGGTTTTCAGTTCAGTTTGGGTGTTTAGGGACTCCAAAATTTTGGCCATGTTAAAGGAAGAAGAAAGTTTAAGGGTTAGAGCTTCCTATACTCTATAATCAAAGATAAAGCCTTAAAGCACAAAAATGGGGTTTAAGTGTTGTTCTCACCTTAAGGAGTCAAAATGGAGACTTGGCTGCTCCAAAATTTCGGCCTTGCCTAAGGGGAACACTTAAAGGTGATTTCTTGGTAGATCCATGGAAGTAACACAGATTAAACACCAAAAATCTAGTAATCTAATATTTAATAGTTTTCTTTAGTATTAATAGAAGAAATCCCCTAATCTAATTTTCATAATTCCGTATATTAATTAATATTCATAATTCCATACCAAAATTTAATATTAATAGTATTATTTATGGTTTAATAAAAGAAATCCCCTAAATTAATTTAAATTAATTTAGGGGTATTTCAGTATATCCCCCTTAACAGAAACTTCGCCTCGAAGTTTAAAAATCAACTAATAGGCCTCACACCGCTTCGGGTGTTCTAAGTCAATAATAATTCCAACGAAATTCCATACCAATCCAATCCTTTATTTCCATCCATTCTCATTTCCACATTCCACTCGAGATTACTCAAACTCAAACTGAACCAAGATATACCAAGATATTTCATGATGAAAATCAAAAGTCACATGTTGTGTCATAATGTAAAAACCAAGTACATACATACACCTCTCACTCTGCTAATCACGCAACAGTGCATAATCTGGATGAGGTAACGAAAAAAGATTATGCTCTACCCCCCTTAAAAGAGAACTTCGTCCCGAAGTTTAAGATTTATCTACCAACTACTCACACCCGCTTCCAGTGTGTGGGTAAACTAAATATCAAGTTGTACTACAAGCTTTAAAATGTATACCAAACAATCAACCACTCAGGGTATCCATCCAATAACAATTCCCAAACATTTGTTTCTGTTTTCAAACACTACATTCAAAGAATTCAGCACCTTATTATCAAGCTTGTTGTAAATTTTATGGCACTGTTGAATTTATCTATGATCGATATTTATTTGTACCCCCTGATTGTTATGTATTTGTATTTTCTTGATTATTATAAAATTTTATTTTATGATCCTTACCTATTCATTTTATGACAAGTACGAATGATATGTCCATTATATGTTCATTTTATATTGTATGTTTATTTTTGATGCACAATATCACTCGTTGTTATTCTGGCTTGATTATAATTAAATCTTTTAGTGTTCCCAACATGTTTCCCTAACTCATTTCGCCTCTCTTACGGTCATTGGCAAAAAGAGAGTTTAGAATTCATCATTCATATAGTAGGTTAAGTTTGAAAACGGAACATAGGTTATACATAGATATTACTATAATAACATTTTAGTTCACTCTTTCTGTATCTAAGTATTGGGTGTAGTAGGTATCAAAATCTTAAATCATGTGATTTGGAAACTATTAATTCATAAAAGAAAAAAAATTCCATTATAATGTAATGTAAATTTAAATGCTATCCTTACTACAACATTTCTCTAGAAGCATTTATAACCTAAAGTTTCTTAATAGTCATGGCTTAAAAATCCATGAACTTATTTAAAATAGTATCATAATATATAATTAAAACTTCTTTTTTTTCTTTCAATGCAATTAAATCTTTCATGAAACCTTGTACCGAATTTATAACCTAAAGTACGTAAATATGCCATTTATGTTATTTTCACATATCAATATATTAACAAGCTATAAATCAGGTGTAACATGTTTGAGTAATTTAAATAATATTTTAGACCATATAATAAGTCTAGATAGTCTTTCAAAATTATATTCAAAGGTTTATTAGCCAACCATACATTAAAACCACTTTTTGTGACTTCTAAAATTTGTATATGTAAAATGTTAAACTTCCAAATAAACATAAGAATTTCCGATCTTTAAGTAACTCTCAATTTTTTTATTTATTATTATTTTTTTACTAGATGCTCACTACTCCAAGTATTTAAGAATCAATGATATTTAGTTTAGTATTACTCTTCTCTTCACTCAATCTTTAAGTAACTTCTTTTAATATTTTTTTATATTCAACAAGGGGTAGATGTTGTACCTTGAAGTATCCAAATTTAAATCCCCTTCCTCCATGTATATGTATTTTTCACCAAATATTTAACTCAATAAACCTTTACATGTATGAATTTTAATAATGGATCTTAAGTTACAAATTTTGAATTGTTCATTGTGGCTAGTAATGAAATATGCCTAGCTCAAGATTTCATGATGGTAACGTCTTACCACCAATCCTCCTCAAGTTCAACACAATCCATCACTTGCGTAGAAGATTATTTACGGTTAGATGACAAGGCTTGTCTAGCCCCTAGACTTCCAGAAGTGAGTGGCACCCCCACTACTTTCAGCTAGGAGTTCGTCGCACCAGGCACTTCCCGTAGGGTGTTAGGTTTATGTGTTTTCTTTCTAAAGTTAACATACAGTTTTTAGTGTGGATTACAGGTTTGGTTGTTGATCTTTTCTGATGAGCTACTAGTTCTTTTTAGTTTAATAATTTTCTAGACTTAAGATTTATCTTAAACATTATCTTTAGGTAATAATTTGTACCTAGTAGTTCTTGAGATTTATTTTCAAGCTTTAAAGGAGTTGAAGTACTTATCACTTAGTTATTCAAAGCTCCACTTGTATACTATTTTCAACCAAAAGTATTCTTCAAAATTCGGGGAACATGTGTACAAGCTTTTAAAGCATTGCTTTCTTAGCCATGTATTTTCCATACGTATGCCTTTGAAAAGTAGTTCAATGTATGATTTATTCCAACCAAGATCTTATCATACCCAATAGATAATGTTCCAGACTTATTATTTTTTTTCCTATAGTTTAATGATCAAACGGTATGACAACACACTATTCCTAACGGACATTCATACAGAAAGTGTATAAATGAGTCATTCATAAATCCAAGAAGGGTTAGGAGTCGTGCCTTACTGGAATCCTCACTTCCATAACTACCCCAATTCCCCAGTTTTAAGTGCACATAGATTCTAAGTATTTCACTCGGCTTGTTTTCTCGGGCTCAGAGCGTAACTACGCTCTGATACCACTTTCTGTAACGCCCCTATTTAACATAATTGCAACGGAAATAAATACTAAAGGCGTTAACAGACCATCGGGTTCCAAAACCCGGTACCAACCTCACCAATTACAACCATTACAATTATCTAAGTTACGGTCTGAACTCAAGAAAACAACGTAAACTAAACTGAACGTAAAACAAAATAACTCTCCACAGTTCCTAATTCCCATCCCAATCACTCATGCTCTTCGTGGCCACCTGTATAAACAATTTCGTACCTGCAAGATGAAACCAAGCAGCCCACCCCGGGAGGGGTGAGTCAGTTCCCTGGAATGGAACTGGTACAACTCTCCAAAAACAAAAGTTTAAAAACATAACTCTTAATAAACAATAACTTGAAGTCAAATGCTTAAAACAAAAACAGAAGAACAAGGCACATCCAAATCACCAAGTCAAAGGTAACAAGTCAAGGATAGAGATAAATAACAAGAAGGTAAAGTTAGACAATTAAAATGAAACCACATCATAAGTTAGTGAACATCCATTGCTCGTGTTAGATTCAGTTCCAACTAGGAGTAGAAAGACCCAAGTAGTCACAAGGACTAGGAATGAAGGAAGAAATCCAAGAACCAACAACTCAAGAGTGGAATAAAACCAATTGGAAGAGATGGCTCCGCTGCCAAATACGTCCCTTTTGGGACAGGGGATATACAGCCCCTCGCTGTTAACTACGTCCGATAGGGCAGGGGATATACAGCCCCTCGCTGTTTACAACGTCCGATTGGACAGGGGATATACAGCCCCTCGCTGTTTACAACGTCCGATTGGACAGGGGATATACAACCCCTCGCTGTTTACCGGTGAAGATGTGCGCACATCACAACAAAACTCAGCTCATGGTTGAAATGATATCCAGAGTCGAAAGAAGAATTTACCAAGATTGGCATTCCCATATTCCCACTAGATTAATAACTGCACAAGTGCAATACCAAAACACTCAGTCCTACAGAGTGCAGAAGCGTAAACCCTCAGCAGTTAATATCTAATGAGGTAACCAGATAAGAAGAACCAATGATCCTTTGAGTTGTACATTCAAGGCTCAGTTAGTCACATCAAGCCGAGTTAGTCACACAACAGTTCCCTTTCGAGATTCATTCAAGCTCAGTTAGTGTTTCCCAAAACATTCCATAAAGTTCGTCACCAAAAGTATCTGAGTACGAGAAATCGTACCTGGTAATGCTGTAGCAGTCCTAGTAGACTCGAGCAAACATTCAACACACTCTGAGGAATATTAAAGGTAGTATATCATCAATAACTTGTAGCCTAAGTTAAACTTAAATAAATTCCCCACTCTTATTTCTAAGTCTCAATTGTCGTTTAAGCCCTCACTTAAATGTTATGTATAACCTTTGATTTATCTTAGATGTTGTATAGCTCAAGGTTGTAAGACCAATGAATGTATTTTATTAACACTTGTTAATTGTTCCACTCTTATCCACTTCACTAGTACTCAACCATAATTCTCACATTCAAGAGTTTTGAGATCCTTATATCATAAATGCATTTTATGTTATTCAATAAACCTTAGAATTTCAAAAACAATTCTTAAGCCCAATACTTTTATTCTTAATTTAGAATAAACATCGTATTATGACCTATGATAGGTTTATCTTAGAATTCTATACTATCATTTCACAATGGAATGATTATGTATTTTATCAATATCTACTAGATAATCCATTATGATTAAGTTTTCCCCTCAACTTAATTAAAATCTACATCCTATAAATTGGAATCATGGTGTTGTAGATGCATTTTATTATAACCGAATTGAGTTACTAAACTCATTTATCTTATGTTTAGTTTAGGATGACTTTTATTACAACCATCTAATAATCTTATCATAAGATGTTAAATTGCTTCTCATCTTGAATAACTATATTATAGTTAACTTAGATTTATCGAACTCTTACATTTAGTATTCCCAAGGTATATTATTTACTTTATCATTAACTATATAATAAGCGTTTTAAGATAACCTTTTATGTATCCTTGCTTACATTTAATTTCCTAAATGTTTTATTTAACACACATTCCCTCCATAGACTATGTATAATCCTTTTATACTAAACTTCAGTAAGTTAAGTCTTAAATACGTCTTAAGTTGTTCACAAACCCAAGGTTTCAAAGGAATAATTAATAAATTAATTCCCTTTATTATGTTTAAGGATAAGCATTATATCTAACTAAGTTAAAATTTATCTAAGAATTAATTCTCATTCATAAGTGAAATTGTAAATTATTTATTAAGATAATATATTCTGAAAAATCCTCATACCTTATATTCAAATGACACACTAATATTTCCAGTGTCAAAAGGTAAATCAATAAATCTCTTATGTAACTTAGTTTCCTCAAATAAAGGTTCAAAGGTTTTAAGTATCCAATTTCTATTTATAAACCCTTTTATAAATTCTAACTACTAAATACATTACTTAATTATAAATCACATCCTGAATATTGGTATTAAATGTATTTAATATACCTTATCTAATTCTAAGAAACTTGAGATTATTATTTAGATTAATTTCCTAATCATAGTTTTAATATAGTTTTATCAATCATAATCCTTTTAATGATTTTTTTATCTTAAAATATTAAGTTATTACTCAATACTATAAATATTAAGAAATGATTAAATCTAGACTTATTAATCCCTTCACATTTAGATGTAAAAGTATCTCATTTATTTTATTATTGTTTATATAATAAGAACATTTAAATGTAAAAGTATTTCATTCATTTTATTATTAAGTATATATAAGATCTATGTGTAACACTTTATGTAATCTAATTACAATATTTTCCTAAGTCTCAACTTATTAATCACTTAACCCAATTATAGATTTGCATTCTGGTCATTGACAAATAATATTATACATGTATTCTATTATGGTTTATATAAATCTTAGAAATTCAAAGTTAACTCTTTAAGCTTAATTTCATAATCATAATTTAGTACCACCTCATATAATATTCTTTTAATAGTATTATATATATGTTTAGTTTAACTTATTAATTCCTTCATATTCTACTTCCTATAAGGTATTTTATTTCTTTTATTTATTTTTTTATGTATATATATATTAGGATTTATTCAAGACATTCTTTATGTAGTTTTATTGCATTTAATTTTTATATTAACTTTTACACATATCTATATCCAATATATGGTTTATAAAATAAAGTATTTTCCTTAGTTCCAATTAAGTATATTAACCTCCACATTATATAGTTAGTATAAATATAGATTAATTAAATTCCTTGATTTAACATATGTTACTATTTTATTTCTTATACTAATATGTATATATATTTTTACTTTACTTAAAAATTTGTACTCAAAAATATCTCTTAACATTCTGTATTAAATGTTAGTTTGGTCTTAATATATTATTCTCAACCTATAAAGTTTATTAATCAACTGTACTCAAAAATATCTCTAACACAATTTTTTTAAACCCATTTAATCTTGTATAAAAATTCCCAAATTTAATATATAGTAACTATGATATTTTAGACATATTATAAAAATTTTATTTCATAAAAATATATTTTAAAATATCTAAATAATTCCATAATATTCAGAACTTACAAAAATTATAACTTGCGTTTAAAAACTCAAAACCATGTTAATTTACATCAAAATAAACTATATTTTATAAGGAATCTATGGTTAAAAGTTTAAGTCAAAATACATTCGGGAAGGTCATTAACTAAATCCAACAAATTAGAATATTTTTCTGCAATTTAAACTAAGTTAATACATCATTTACTCTACGATCTAATCTCGACCGTTCGTTCCCTTTAAGTACGATCGGACGGTCCATATCTTGCGCGTTCATCAGATGAGCCTAACATATTTCGAATAGAGATTCGATCGATTCTCTCAATCCACAGGACGAAATTCGGTGATTCTTGTTTCATTGGTTTATAAATTTAAAAACGAATCTAATGGTATAAATTTCACAACCTATCGTCCAGTAAAACGAGAAATCGATTCAGGGTATTTGAAGCTAGGGTTCTTATCAGTTTCGATTTCGATTTGCCAAATTCATTCAATACAACGCGCAATAGATGAAATTGATTGAGGGGTATGAACGGGAATACAAAAACGAATAGCATTATAGGTATAATTTGGTTGGAATCGTACCGGAGATGCGCCGGCAAGGCAATTCGAACTCGTTTTTCTGGAAAATTAGTATTTTATGCGCTGTTCAGGTAGGCAACTTCGCGGATCAACTAGGGATAACTGAGATGGATTCAATCCATGAAACCTACGTCATTTTAAATTAGACATGTAACTCTAAACATTGGTGGAAGAATCATGTAAAACGAATAACTAGGGAGAAATTTACAGATCCACAAAGATCTGAGTTTACCATGTCGTTTCTGGAAAATTCTAGGCAAAAACCCGACGTGATCGAGTAGGTAACTTTAGTCGCCTCGCTCTCCCAATTGGTTACGAATAAGCCTTGGTCTTTAACATGAAAGTTGTATAGGGATTTAAGATCTTCAAAACAAGCTAAAGAACACTAAATTTGGATGAGAATCGAAGAAGTTAGGGAGACGAAGTTTACCTGATTTCAGGAAAAACTGGAATTCTGGGTTACGAATTCGCAAGGAGGCAACTTTAGATCGATTTTCCCGTCGATGTAGAAGGATTTAGGTTATGTATGAGTTATGGTTTGAAATAGGAATGATAGGATAATCGAATGCAAAAGACGGCATACCAAATGGTCGAGTAACGAAAGAGATATAGGTGTCTAAATATCGACCCATGGCATGCCAAAACTGAAGGAAAGCTCAAACGACTAAGTTAAATCGGGGCTGACTGGGCGCGGCTGCTGACTGGGCGCGGCTGAGTCAGCTAGCCTTGGACACGTCAGCAACCTCCTAAATTTTTGGCTCTAAACTTCAATTTATCATAACTTTGGCTAGGATGATCCGTTTTTAACGTTCTTTTTATCAATCTTCTTGGTTTTCCATAACCTTTTTATTGACATAGTTTTCATGAGCTGGTTTGACCATTCTCAAAAAGTCAACCCTAGCAAGGGTTAATAAGCTTTAAGGTTTCTATAATTTTATTTTGACTTTTATGATTCAAATTAATGTACAAATTATTTCTAAAATCTTTATAATATACTTGGAGTGTTTAGAAATTTTCCCAAGATTTATTGACTTATAAATCTTATTATTAAATTCATAATACTATATAATAATATATAGTAATCTAATATTTAATAGTATTCTTTAGTATTAAATAGAAGAAATCCCCTAATCTAATTTTCATAATTCCGTATATTAATTTAATATTCATAATTCCATACCAAAATTTAATATTAATAGTATTATTTATGGTTTAATAAAAGAAATCCCCTAAATTAATTTAAATTAATTTAGGGGTATTTCAAAGGCTTATAAATTGTACATTATCATTTGTTTTATGTGTTAGATTGTAATATATGTTGTTACCTTGTATTAATGTGTGTTTGTAAGTGATTTTTAACCTTATAAACTGTTTTGACTATATACAATATATTTTATAGTCTTCCCTCATGACTTGTGTATTTAATTTGTGTATTAATGTATTATGTGTTACATTAATCTTAGGAGTTGTTTCCTCCTTGTAATTAATCCCTTATTAGTCCATTAACTCATGTGGAGTTTAATATTCATTAGGACTATAATTCTATATTTACGTATGTATATTAAGGGATTATAGGATTTCTTAATAAATTAGAGTTCTTTAATCTTAGTTACCTCTTAATTAATTCTTCCTTTCAATTAATTCACGATTAATTAATGTAATTAAGGTTTGGGGTATTTCAAATTGTGAAGCTGACGTCTTCTTTGTGTTTTGTCGAGGACGAGTGACTCCTTCGAAGCGATTGACTATCTCAGCGACATCTTATGCTCCAACAGTTTCCCCCTTGTTGCTGATGATAGCAAACCTTCGTGAATCCCGAGTGGGTCGATTGAGGTGATCCTGAAAAACAAAACACAAAGACCTAGGGGAACCGACCCTGCCAAAGTTCCCTTAATCGAAGCAGATAAAGTGAGAGTCAAGTGACTCCATTGTAGTCCCCCTTGATCGTTGAGACTTCAAGCAAGCAAGAGCACGATAGAGCAATCAGATAACCACATAAACTAGCAGCAAAAACTTAAAGCAATTCAAAACGCAGCTAGAGTTGCCCGTACACCAGACGGGATTCACCGTTTCCCCCCCTTTGCTTTCATCAGAGAGGAAGCCTTGCAGTCACAGAGAGTCAGTGTTAGTATTCATAACAATCCAAAAACAAAGTGTTTAGAACTTACAACCAGCCTAAGTTCTAGCACTACACACACGCACGCGGGTTTATCTATTTAGCAGGGAGTGGGTTAACGGTAGAGGTAAGGTCCAGTATGGCATCCTGCATCACGGACACGGCTTTCTCCAGGCTAGTGAGTCTCTCCATCATCTTTGTGGTGCACTGGGCCAGCTCTCCTGCCAGAGTGATCATTCGATCGATCTTCTCCTAGAGTGGAAGGAGTCTATCGTGCTCGGCCGTTTCTTGTGGGGTTGAGCTCTGAGGCGCGGCGGCGGGAGTTGGAGGAGGCAGCAACTGAGTCTTGTCGATGGAGGTGAGTCTGTTCAGGTACCTCAAGTTGACTGTGTCCACTTCCTCGATACACTCTGGGGTCGATTTCTCCAGCGGTACCTGGAAATATTTAAATACCCTAGGAAGCCAGAAGACATAGCCTAGGGAGTGCTTGGGAGTATCGACAGAGTGGGCCAAATGATTTAGAATTATGAAGGCTAAATTTAGAGGATGACGGTTGAGGATGCAGTACATGATGGACAGATCAAGACAGTTTGCCATTTGGTTTCCTTCTTTCCAAGGAACAATGAAGGAGTTGGTGAAGGATATAGAGATCACCCCTTGGAATCGGAGAACCCACTTTTCGTTTTAAAGAGAAAAATCCGTAAATTTTGGTGTGTGGGACTCCGAGAATATCAGGAAGGACTCTCTTATCATAAAATTGTAGACCAGCAAGGGGGACTCCAAGGACCTCAGACAATTTTGGAAGATCAAAGAAAATAGCTTTTGAATTGACAAAGGACTGTGCAGAACCATTACGAATAACCAAGTTTTGATAGAAATCAAGAGATTCTTGCAAGTACCATTTTGAGACTTCCGGAAAAAGATGGGTCCAGCCCTGAACTTCTAACATTTTGACAAGTTCTCCAAGATGAGTGGATAGAGCCAAGAAAAGTCGAGGTATTTACCCTTAACCAAATTGCGATCCGTCGCGGGGTCGGAGAGCATGTAGTGTTGAGTGAAGGGGTCGATCTTGGCATTTCGTCGAGTCAGCTTTGGAGGCTTCTAAGAATGTGTTGAGGTAGCTCATGTTGAGGTTTCATGACTCACTGCTGCCGTTGGCTGTGTTTCTTGAACCGGGGAGGACTCACCAGATTTTTGCAGAAAGTTCTCATAATCCATTCGTAGTTCTTGAGCCTTGCATTTCTTGAGTTCGCTGACTCCTTCGTGAGTGGCTTGGAGGAGAGTCCGTATTTCGTTTGCGGATTTGCAATGATTGACTCTTCTTTGTTCTGGAATGGACAGGCAGGTGTAGATAGCTCGAGACGCTTGACAGTTTAGCTCATACCTTTTTTGATCTGTCGCAGTCCATGTAGATCGATCTGGATTAACTACGATATCTCCTCCAATGACTATCTCCCATAATTCGGAGTTAACCGACTCGATGTGTTGCTCGATCTCATTTTTCCAATGATCGTAGTTTGTAGATGTGAGCCTGGGATGCTCGAAGTGCATTGTTGTTTTGATTGGCGAAGAGGTCTGCCATTGCAGTTTGATTGACTGTCAGCTAGACGAGGCTCTGATACCACGTGTAGGATCGGATGGCTGACTCAAACCAACTCAAGGTGTTAGTCTGTGAGATGGTTTGACTCAATCGTGCTAAGTATAGTATGCGGAAGTACTGATAATGTGGAAACACTTAGTCGAACTAAGTGCACGGAAGCAGTTACTTGAAGTTGTAATGTAAGACGGACTCAGAAGAACTAAACTGGAACAATACTTGAAAGATTGAAGGACTCAGTGGAACTCAGCAAGATACACAAAATAAGCTATTTTATTTTCTGGTCAAAACAAAACAACTTACAATGCCCACTCCGTAGATAAAATATACTTCGTGGTTTTCACTCACTCACCCAATACAATTTCTGATCAGCACAATGATAAGCGTAGTGAAACTAGGTCCTACCTAGAACGAGTCTATCTATAAGCTCTAACTGAATTTGGTACTAATTCTCTCTCTAAATTGGAAAGCAGCTCTCTCTCTAATCTCTCACAATTTCTCAATCAGAAAGCATACGTGCAACTGACAATTACATTCCTATTTATAATACTTCTAAGTACAACGGCTAAGAGAGTTAGTTCCTAAAATGTCGGAACTAACTTAGTGGGCGCGTGCTGAGGGTGTTGCACCAGTCTTCGGGCGTAAACTTCGGAGTCGACTAGCGCCTTCTGCCCGTTGAGGCGTTTGAGTGTTGACGCGTTCATTCCTTAAATATCGCAACGGTGTGACGGAGTCAGTCATGCTTCTTAGTTTTGTGCAGACTCTGTTGTGATTGTGAAGCTAACGTCTTCTTTGTGTTTTGTCGAGGACGAGTGACTCCTTCGAAGCAATTGACTATCTCAGCGACATCTTTATGCTCCAACACCTACCAAGGACAGTGAGGAGGTCCATGGGACTTGGATGTTAGGCTTGCAACGAGGCGTCGCGTTCTTTAAGTAAGAGAGTATGTAATACTCATCCCACATCGAAATATGAGTAGTATTGTGAGCGGTTTATAAGGATACACATGAGTTGAGTACATCAATAAGACCTTCCACTTTTAGACCTAGCTGAGAACAAAGGGCTTAAAGGGGATAATTTTCAAGCCTGAATAGTTTTGGAGCTAAGTTGTTGGACAATTGACCATATGGGGTGTTACACTATTGTCTTGCTAGTTCTTTATGATATATATAATACCCACTTTATAAGAGTAGCCACGAAGTGGAGTGTGTTAAACCTTACCAGGTCGGACACAAGGTCTAAAGAAAAACTTCAAATACAAATAAAGGGAAACAACGAAGGACTTCAGTATAAATCTTTTGGTTGAGATCCAATCTCCACTTCAAAATTCTTGTGTTTCTCTGATTCTTGCTCACCATTGTGCGCTCTTAAATGTCTGGGAAGAAACCAACATTTTTCCTCCATATTGTTTTAATTAACTTGATTTATTTCATAATTCCAAATTCCAATACGTCCGGTCCGACGCTGAAAGGTCATACACTTTTTTATAGCGTAAGCTTGAAGTGGCACCAATGTGTCCAACAAGGTCAGGGACATGCTTGGCCTTAGTTTGCTTCTTATTTCTGTCTCGTGCTCCACTTGAGCTTTAATCACCTTTGATCCACTCTCAGCTTTTGGGCACACCCAATAATGCTTCCTAGTGGCACATGTGCATTTCTTGAGAGTTTTATTATGGATAAAACAAAGAATTTGTGAATAAGAACTAAAATAATCCAAAGACAAAACAATGAAAAGTGGGATTATGAAGCTACTAATCATTCAGTAAATGGAAAAACATACTCAAACAACTCTAGTGTAATCGATATAATCCTACTTGTCAGATATATATAAATCTAGGTGGGTATATCAAGTACCACAACCATCTCAAACTTTATATGTATCTTACTACCTTAAAAAAACAACTTTCCAATTACAAATTTTGCACATAGTTGTGTGTACAAAGTGATTTCTGGAAGTTATGTTATCATTTTCCTCACAAATTATACATAACAACAATGAAATTTCTAATAATTTTTACATCCATACTCACCCATCTTACCAATCTAGTCCAATCTCTTGGGATATTAGTGTCTCCTAAATGATTCTGCGTTTTGTAGATATACTTGGAAAACAAGTGTTTCGGCTATTTCTTTTCTTTTGCCGCATGATACACATCTCATCCAGTGCCACCTTCTGTTTCAACATTGTTTAAGTTTTACAACTTGTGTAATTTGCCAATCAAGTAAGAAAATAACATATTGGGGAATTACTACTTCTATGGCACTTCACCTTTTCTGGTTGTTGTATATCATATTATAACATTGTTAAGCAGAGAATCTCTCCTCATTATAGCGTCAATTCACATCATTCTCACTATGCCACACCACTTTATATTAGGTTATGTCTTTTACATCTTATAATAACATCATGGATTGACTTTAACTATGGTTAATTTGGTAATTTTATTTGTTAAATAAAAACTAAGTACAACTTGTATTTTACATATTATCTTAACTATTCTCTCTTTTTTATTTGCTTCGCTTTAAATTTATTGTTTTTCCTTCCTCACAAAGGGTATTAAAATGTTTCGAAACAAAACTATACAGTTACAACTGTGAATTGTCAAGCGTGTTAGATTATCAAATTTCATGCTTGTTTGATCCATGTGTTGGTTGAATATGAGATAAACTCAAGTCCTTTAACTAACTATTTTTTAAATTAATATTCTTTTACTTTTTATTTATTATGAAAAACTTACAACTTCAACTTACTGACATAAAAAAGGAAGTGTCATAATGCTAAAATTAGAACTATCTTACAAGTTAATAACTCATAAGAACTATTAAGTGTCTTTGATCCAAAAGAACAAAATGCAATGTGAATAAGGACTTGCTTGATTGTGATTGTGTTGGGACCCTAAATATGCTTTGCTCTCTCCGCTCTCAAACAATATCTCAAGGAAGGACCACACTTTGGTATGATGCCCAAAGTCATTATAAATAAAATTTCTTCTCATGCTTAGTTTGTTTTGTTTACATTTCTCCCTCTTAATTGTTTTGTGACTCAAATTCTTTGAAGTTGTACTATTGTGATGGTTATTTCACAAACTGTGAATGATAAAGCCTTCAAAGCTCAAATAATTATGACCGTCGCTGCTTAAGCATCATCTTACTGCTCATGAGTAAATTATTGAAGTGAAGAATTTATGTGATATAACTCTCGTAATATTGTTACAAGTGTGCCCGATAAGCTAAATTGTCTAACAATTTTAGTTAAAGGTTTGCTTCGTCTATATGTAACAAAATTGATGTCTAGATTGGTTAGGATGAAAGAAGTTAGAATATGAGGATTTCTTGTCTCAACATTATTCCCTTTTGATTACCTTGACGATTTCTCGCATGACCTTGATTGTAAGCATAATTGAAACACTATAGGCTTTAAACCCAACAATACAACTAGGGTAAAATACAATAAGAAGTGTGGTAAAAGTAGTAGCCAATATATTATAAACCTTAACTTTACGTTATTTATATTTAAAAATGTATGTGTACTGAAGAAAAAAAAGAACTTTTATGCTATTAATACACACACGTATATATATATATAACTTTATATATAAAAATCAATTTGTAGAAATAAATTTAAAACATGTTTGACCATAAGCATTAGTTTTATTAGCATTTTAGTGTGGTTTCTTTTGATACAATCCTAGTACATAATCTATAGATGGTGGTACGATAGTGACATTGTTTTGATTTAGGGCCAACATTTTGTCAAACTCAAATAGTTTCAGATTCGGTTTAGGCCGCGTTCGAAAACTGTTTTAGGACCTTAATGCAGTAGTCAATGGCCTATTGACCACATCATACATGCCCCATACATCTCTAATGTGACATTTAACTTAACTGTTCAAATCCGCATTTTGGGAGATGCTGGTAAAAATGTTGCTTTAGTACTGTCCAATAAGCAAATCATGACCAAAATATCCATCCAGAAAACTCAGATTTCACACTCCTAACTACAACAAATTAATAAGGGCATTGAAGTAATTGCACATTAGCATCTGCTATTCATGATCAATTAACACATTGTTTTTTGGACTGTCCATAATCCTCATTAAACCTGTATACCATAAACTACATAAAACTGGGAAAAACAACTATGTCAAACGACACCTTACTTTTTTTGCTGTAGTGAAAAGAGAAGTATTTCAACTTTGACCCATTTAGCCACAAGGTAATTTCTTGGCTACATCCAAATGTAGCTATAGATGGCTATATACATGTACATTTGTTCTATAAAAAATTGTACAGTTAGTAAATAAAAACTGCACGGATGTATATGTAAAGTTATACATTGAATTCTAATATTACTAAAATTCTACTAGATGTACATACTAATTTCTCAAACTGTACAATAAGCTTACAAAAACATGTACTTTTACACTATACAAACTGTACAATTTAAATATAGCCAAAGATAACTATATGCTTGTAGCCAAGAATGATTTTAACCACAATTGAAATTATCTGCTCTTAAGTTTCCTTTTTTTTTTGGGAAAATCAACAATATGCCACTATTTGAGTTTGTAATTCACGATATACCCCTTTTTGGAAAGTTGTCCCTAAATGCCACGATTTGAGTTTTAAATTCACAAAATGCCATTGTTTGGTAACAACCATTAATTTCACTGTTAACCCTCTCTGGACAATGACTAAAATGCCCCTGACAGAAAGTTTGATTTTTTTATTTTTTGTTTAATTGTGCTGGTTCGACTGTGCAAGGGCTTTTTTTTTAAAAAAAAGTACCCAAAATATCCTTGTTTGGTTTTATAGCTTACAATATGTCACTATTTAAGTTTAGTTATTTACAATATGCCACTGTTTGAGTTTTTATGTTCACAAAATGCCCATGTTTTTCTGTTACGGCTAGTTTTGAGTTCAGACGGCTAGTTTGAGTCCAACAACTCTTTTTTTGCCTTTATAAAGACCTACTTATCATGTAAACAGAGCACAAACACCATACTAAATCCATGGTCATTTTACAACTACAATCAATGAAAAGTTTCAAACAATTTATTGCAAATGTGGAGCCCCATCAAATCTTACCCTCTCCCCAAAGAAAATTCGGGAAGACTAGCACCTTATGATGAAACCCTAATCACTGCTGATACCAATCTCTCACAGACTTTCACCTAAATGAAAAGTATCAACAGGTTTTACAAACTAGCAGTCATGCAAAAGTTTCAGTGGATGACAATCAGTTGCTTCCAGAACCAAAGAAAAGTTAGGTTTATTACAAACATAGCCACTTTTAAGAGATAATCATTCAATTTTTAAGGTATACAAGGGTGTACTTACAATTGCTGGGCATGTGATTTCTTCAGTGGTGGGCACCAGTTGAAATACCCCTAACTAATAAAAAATTGATTAAAAATCTAATCAAATAAATTAAGGCCTAAACATGCCTTAAAATCCCTTGAAACAACAATGGTCATCATAAAACAAGAAATTACCCCTTGTGACCATTAGGGAAAATATGTGCCCAAATGAACTCCTTAGGATCCAAATTTCATTCCTAAGCATATTAACTCATAAATTAAACACAATAAAACCATCTCAAAGAAAACAAAGTCATAAACACCTTGGAACACAAATGTGCACTAAACACTTAAAGCATGTTGAGCTCAAAATATTGGTTTATGTCACTTTAAGAGCTAGATTACATTCTTTATAAATTAATGTGACATGATACACCACATTATAATGTATAATTCAAATTTTTTCAAAAAAAATCAGAAATATGTGCATTGGTTTGTGAAAGTACTCAAATAGTGCTAAAATGAACAACATTGTCTAAATAGTCAATGGGTCAACATTGATCTTCCTTGCTGATCTTATGGAGGTGGAAATAAGGATAGAACATATCCATTAAGCAACATAAATATCTAGCCAATCTAATGACCACCATTACTATTCTTTACTTTAACATATATTCCTTTATAAGCTAAATTAGCCATCCTCTCTCACTTACCTCCTTCCAGCCGACTCCAGCAAGCTCCAGCACTCTCTTTTCTCCTCCATGGTCATCCTTAAGCAGCCATATTCAAAGAAGAACACAATCTAGCTAAGGTAACCATTTAAAGTGTATAATAGTCCAAATTCTTCACCTTTCTTTCCTCTTTCCATTGAACTAAGCTTCAATCATTTCCATTCATGAATGTAGAGTGTATTGGTGGTTAAATAAGGGGGTTTGATTGGCTGAACAAGGAAGAAGGAGGGAAGTTTCAAGGTTTGATCATTTAAGGTAAAAAGTGCTTTAAGCACCTAAACCATTGCCCTCTTCATTTCCGGTTGTAAAGCTTAGTTAATTTGGCTTATTTTCTTCTCCTTTTCATGGGATTCAGTTAGTATAGCAAGATATTCAAGGAATAGCCAAATCCATGCCAAAAACACCATTTTGACATCTTAATCAAGGTAAAAAATTAGCCATATTCTTGCTTGACTTCTTACAGTTTTATGCCTTAACTTAGGAGACCTTTTGATACTCTTTTGCCTCTGAAAAAATAGGCCGAGAACATCCCTTGGAACCCTTGCATTTCTAAGGTAATTTTACCTTGAATTTGTGTATTAAAACACTTCCTATGATTAGCTCATGCTTAGAGTTAATCATATCTTGTTTTCTATGTAAACATGTTAATTAAGCTGGGAAGAATTATTCCCAAGCTTGTCGTGGCCAAACAAGGCTTTGACTTGGCTAAATCAAGGTATAAAACACCTTAAACTCATCTTGGATATGTTATTATGTGCTTAAGGTTATGCTTATTTAATTACCATGAGTGGACTAGGTGAAATGGTCAAGTTTGACCTTAGGTTGTTAAGGAAATGAGTTAGTAATTTAACTAAGTGATTAAATAGCATAATTGTCAAATTTAAGACATTATGTGGAAAATTGATAAATATGGAGAACATATGGGTAAGGCCGAGATTTTAATGCATTTTGGAGCATTAATTTGTAATTTATTTATAAGCTAATGTTTGAAATAAGGCCATGTACTTTAGGCCATTTTAATTATGTATTTTAAGGTTTTAATTAAGTTTAGGGGTATATTATGATTTCCGGACATATATAGGGGCTTAAAAACTATAATTAAATGAAATTTTGGAGGGTTGTAGAATAATATAGCCAAAAACTAGAGGTTTTAATGAGTTTAAATGCAAATTATAAGATTTTATAAAGTTTTGGGGCTAAATTGTAATTTCTGGAAATTTTGGGGTAGAAACCGTAAATAAGGGAAATACTGGTCAAGGCAGTATTAAGGAGGTCAACCTTGACCATATGGTAGGTGTTGACCAAATTAGATAAGTTAAATAATTTATTTATGACTATATAATAATTTATGTATTAATTGTAACATTTTTATAACATTTGGGGTATATGTGGGATTACCAAAACTTAGGGGTATAAAATGGTATTTTAAAGACCTATGGGCTATTAGGAATTTTAGGAATTTATTGGGTTGAATTTGAAGTTAAAATAAATTATATATGTATAATATATAGTTTTTATGTCATTGGTACAAATTACATAACATATGGGGTGGAAATGTAAATACCGAAAGTATATGGGTTAGGAAAGTATTTATAAGCTTTTGGTGTAGTTTGGTGATTTTGAGAATAATATAAGCGGTTTTACTAAGATATGTGTATAATATATAGTTTTAATGACATTAGAAACTATATGTTAAAAAGGGGGTTATTTGGTAAATATAGAAAATTAAAGGATTGAAATTAAATTAGAACAGACCCTAGGATCTGTTCGGCAATTTAAAATCTATATAACTATATGTTACATGTATATTAAGGTTTAAAATGTTATAATATATGATATATATAACATAATCATATATGTGGTCAAATTGTAAATTTGGAAAGTTAAAGGTGCTGGAAAATAAATAAGAACAAGACATAGGTCTATTCGGTTATTTGCATATATATAACCTTAGGTTATACTTTTAATAAAGTTAAAAATGTTATATTATATGGTATATATAACATAGTATAAATTATGGGGTGATATAGTAATAAATAAAAGATATGGTAAGTTTATAAAACTAGATTATGTGAATTGTCCCTTTTCGGCAATTATAATAGTTTGCATAAAAACTATAGGTTATAAGTTATATGAGATAAAAATATCATATTATATGATATTAGTATATGGTATGACATTACATAATGTTATGTGGTCAAAATGAAATTAAAAGAAAATATAGTGTTGTACCGAAAATACAAGGTTTGGAAAATGAGTTTTAGACTATGGTCTACAATGTTATAAATGCTATAACAATTATATGGTATTAATGTGGTTTAAATGGAATTAATATAAGTAAGGATATTCACATGAAATAATGTGACAAACAATTAATGAGAATAATCATCTCATATAAGATGATTAAATGTGACATATAATATAAGAGTTTTATAATTCATGAAACTTACATGTATTGATACATAATATAAAATGCGAGAGACATATATAAATAAGGATGAGTGTATATTATGGTTGGAAACCATATAATATAAATGGTGAAGGTTATTACATGAATATAGTTTATGAACTATAAGTTATAAGTTTTGAATTCAAATGTAGTTTATTACAAGATTAATGGTTTATATAATACAATGTATTATAATGGATGGTGGGATAATAATGCCATATGATAATAATGCATGTATACATGCAACTATAGGTTATATGCCCAAGTTCAAGAATGAACAAGATTAAATGAATATAATGAATTTAACTCAACAGCAAGATTAAATGAATATAATGAATTTAACTCAACAGTCGAAATATTACGAACTACGAGTCTAAGTAACGAAGCCGACTGGTTTAGAGAAAATTAAGTGTTGAAATCCGGGGATGAACTGTCGGGGTTACAATGGTATTCGGAAATACCGGATCTAGTTAGTCATGGAGACTGCCTCATATTGTTATTACTGTTTAGATCGTACGACAGACAAAGGCGCTTGACGAGCTAGGGTTTTGCGCATCCTTGGTCTGTGGTGTACGGTATGTGGATGGTTTTGATCTGGATTGTCCTGAGTATTCCCTCGGGTCCAGACATTATTTGATGTGTGATAATATTTCTATGTGGATGCTTACATGCATGTGTGTGGTTAAGCTATATATCTGCTTGTTATTATCGCAATATTACTACTGTACGCGAATGCCCATCAGGCTAATATACGTCGACTATAGATCGACTTATATAAACATACATATGCGTTCAATGTGATAGAATGATGGTTACTTAATATAATACCCTTAGTATTATAATTATGTATTTAATAACCTAAGTAAAAACACTTAGGTACGAGATACGACAATGTCGGTCTCTAGAGCATGGATCTAGAACATGAATACGACCTAGATTACTTCTTGGTATGTGTAAGACCCACTGGGCAGCTAAGTAATAAAATGTATTCTCCATAAAACTAAGAGTATATCTTAGAAAATGATTAAGACATTTAATCCTATGAGAGAATTGGTATGTGGTGAGGAGAGGAAACCCAGTGTAGTTTACGAACTACCTGGTTGCGCATTGTGATCACTGAGGAGATACCCGATCGGGTTCCGCTCTAGAAAATTTCCCAACGAGCCCAATTGGATCAGGGGTCAGATGATACCTGCTGTTGGTACACGGCTACGACCTTTCTATGGACGCCTTACGAGGCACAATGGAAGCCTAGGGGCCTCCGGACCTCTGGCAAACATGAGCACCTTTGTGTGTACGGGAGGTGTAACACCCCCGAATAGAACATCCCTAGATTAAATGAAATGCCCGACGATAATGTAACTAGCTTGCAGCGGTATAACCTCCATCTGGGTGTCACAGACGCCAACCACCCATGTGGTTGGCAGTCCACAATACCAACTCCAAGTTACGGTCTGTATGACTGGAAGTCCAACCTTAACGAAGTCCAAGTACGAACAGGAATTACGAACCGAGTACGAGAGTCTACAACATAAGTTCTTAATCCAACAACATAAACCGAAAGTACAACCCATACATTAAAAGCATACTACTAAAAGTCTTGCCATGTGGACTACCCCCATGGTAGTCACTTGCCTACTCTCCGCCATCATCCAGATCCATACCTGTAAAAATAAAGGACTCAGCAAACTATGCCGAGTATGAACGTGTGAAGCCCGCATGTTACCGGGCCACACGACTACTTGGTCGAATATTATTAAGTCAATTTACATGCTATATTAAAGCAGTAAAGCACATCACAATACATCATAATATCACACACACCTTAAGGTAGCATAGCAGTATCAACAAACATTCAAGCATAACAGGCTGGCATCATAGCCCATCAAACATGTAATCAAGCACAACAAGCTGCTAATATAGCAAACAGCAATCATGTAAGTCATCAGACGTGTGCGTAGGTATGTTTACCAATGATCCTCACTATGGGATCGTTCGAGCGTTGTGCGTTTTCATTCTTTTCTCTTGTTCATATGATGTGTATTTTCTTTCTCTTTCCTTGCACCAGGTCTGGGGATATAGTTTAGATCCCGTGACCATGTCATATAGGTGCCAATCTTTCCTTGTTCTTAAAGAATCACATTTGTAAATTTTCTTATTGCTTGGTCTCATTACACATGTTTTCCTCGATTCTCTGGCACCGAGTCAGGGGATATAGATTAGATCCCGAGACTTTATATGTAGGTGCTAATCATTCCTTGTTTCTTCAAGGTTACTTGCTTTGAATTCTTTATCACCGCACGTTGGAGGACGTCTCCTCCATGGCTAGTCCCCCATTCCCGAACCCCAGGGTCGAGAAAGCGGAGTCACCTCTAGACTCCAGGATAAGCTCCACCAATTTGTCACTCCCCCATTCCCGACACCCAGGGTCGAGAAAGAGGAGTCACCTCTAGACTCCAGGATGTGCTGAGAAAGTGGGGTCACCAGGGATCCCCAAAATATATTCCATCATAGACGGTCGAAGGATCTGATGCAGATGCCAACTCCCGAACATCCATACCGCGCGGCCCGAGATGTTGTCTTCCGGGTTATCTTCATGTTCCTCCAGTTGTTACTTTTCGTTTCATTATCATTATAATCTCGACACCATAGTGGGTGTCATTAGCGGTCCTCTATAGTTAGAGAGGAGTATTCTCTTTGTATAGTTCTTTTGTTTTGTCTACGTGGTTCGTCATGTCCCACCAAATGAGACTTGTTCTTCATTATCATTAATGAATAGACACCATAGTGGGTGTCGTGGTAGTCCTCAATGGATTAGAGAGGAGTTCCCCTTATAGAGTTTTCTTTGTTTTCATAGTTCGTTGTGGTTCTCGTTTAGTTTTCCCTTTATGTAGTTTCTTTGTTTACAGTGTTCGTTGTGTTTCTTCTCAAAGTTCCATAACGCGAAAGGGACTAAACTACTGTGTACGCGCAAGTAATATGCAACAACGATATAACAATCACATAGGCAAGATAGGCAAGCAATCCAATTTCATGCTTTAATCTTATGGTCATTTTCACACACAAGGCATACAGCACACAAGCCGTGTAACACGGCAACATACGAACCACACATGTCCATACCTTATTCGAAAGCACGAGTTGTCTTACACTCGAAGTCCCGGTCGGAGCTCGCTACGGTCCTAGAGGTAATTAAAACAGTGTGTCAGTTATTATTTTATGTGACGACCGTTGTGACATCTTCCTAGGTTATCTCATTTTATCGGGTGTTGTCCCCTAGGTGCATTTTTGAATGTTCAACTAATATTATCCTTTAGAAACCTTCTTAGTATTAACTTTACACTTTACCCGTTCCTTGGACATTTACAATGTCGTTTTATACGTTAATAGGTCCTTCCCTCTAGCTAAGGTTTTAGGGTATTCATATACATCAACTTGTAACAAGTTTACCCATAATGACCATTCACCACATTTTCCTCATCATTACATCATAGCCCACTGTAATTATTTAAACCTCATATTATACTCTTAGTTGATTTATATAATTAGTTAAACTTCAACAAACCTCACTAGGTTATATACTAATTCCTTCAAATGTTAAACTTCAATTCATACCCAACATTTTTGATAATTACATATACTCCCATAATAATAATTTTTTGTTATTCTTTTTTACTTATATAATTTAAATACTTAGAATAATTATCCTTACCATTTTATTTGGTCAACTTCCATAGGTGGTCAAGGTTGACCACTTAAATTATTCTTTGACCAATTTGATAGTAATTACAAGACACCCCATGATTTCCTAGTTTTACAATTTACCCTCTCTCTTCTTTTTTTTTTATAAATTCATAATTTATACTTTCATGATTTCCTAAAATCATCTCCTTTGGTCTCATTACCATTTGTACCCTATATTTTGTTTTTTATACACTCCCACCCTATTACAGTTTATTATACCTACCTAAAGTATTTTTTTGCAAGGCTTTCAATTCATTTAAGCCATAATACGCTTATAAATATGCTATATATTTTTTATTATCATTATTTTTTTTCTAAGCTGCTCCCAAAAAGTTATAACTACTAGCCTAATAGTTTTTCCACCAGAAATTCATATAACTTCATAAACCCATCTATAATTATTATGGTCATTTAAAGTTCAAAATAAATATAGTGACATGGTCTAATACCTATGGCCTTAATAATAGCGCAATATTCACTTTAAAGTAGCGCTCAAATGTCCTAGAATTTCCTCTTAGTCCGGTTTTACACAATTTTTACAAAGGTCTTTTCAAATTGATCTCCTTCCATTTTAATTCACGACAAAGATAATTATACATTGTCACTTTGACAGCATATCTACATATCTGTACGTGTATTATATATTTCTAGTTCCTCTTCCCATGCTAATTCATATCCCTTCTTGATATGTATTAACATTTGACATATATATCAAGTGCTCTGAATTACGACATAATATTTATGTTCTATTCTTATTATTATTATATATATTTTTATTTTATTTTTTCTACATCACGTTACTGATGTACGAATTATACTCAGTATTACACATATATATACATATGCGTCTATTATTGAGTACTGATTTAACTCCACATTACGTATACATGATAGTTAGTTGTTCCACATTCTGAGCCCGCATGACTCGCATGCATTTCCTTCCCAGCTCAGCCGTACGCATGTATACACTTCATTTCTACACGTTATAACTCAGTCACACTTCCCTTTCCGGTTTTGTTTTGCAGCGCTCAATTGGTAAGTTTCGGTATGTTAAACAAGCAGGGAAGCGCTTCAGTAGATACGTTTCTGTCGCATATATTTAGACAGTAAGGAGTAGCTTTACCTTGGGGTTTTTGCTGTAGTTGGGAGGTCTCTACGGCAGCTTGACGTTTAGCACCTTTCATGAGGTGATTCAGGCGCATGGTTTCAGCCCCAGCAAGGCTGAGATGGAGATTCGAATGTGAGCATCAAGAGATAGAAGGGAGGGTCCAAAACAGAAGGTTTTTGTCGGACGGGAGAAGGGCGAAGAAGAGCCATGGTCTCTTGTGAGTTTTCAGTTTTCTCACCGTGAAGCTATTGTACCGTGCCTGTTTTATTCCTGGGTAGCGACTTGCTCTGCTGCTTGCGCTTGAAAAGGAACCGGGGCCCAAGCTGGCTACCCTTGGCTGTTGTTCGCGTTGTGGTATTGCTCTGTTGAGCACGCAACCGGAGTGAACTCGAGCTGGTAGGGGAACTGGGTATGAATTAGAGGAAGGGAATGGGATGAGTAACATCACCGTTCTTCTGTCATCCCGCGTGCATATATGGAACCGCAAGGAAAAAGGAAGAGAAGAGTGACAGGGCTCACCTCTGTTGCTGACCGTGCTGTGTTTCTTAACAGGGGGTGAGTTGCTGCATGAAGAGGGAAGAGCGTTGGACATTTCCTAATGCAAGAGAGTGAAGCTAGAACATTAGTAATGAGGATGAGAAATTGTAGAAGATAGATTGCTTTGGTTGCTGTTCTCGGATGACAAAAGAAAGGAAACGAAGGTAGTGTGATATTGTTGTTGTTATCGGTGGAGCTACTGTGTGTGTTGGTTACCAGTTGGGACTTGGGGTGATGAAGAGTACCGAGAGGGAGCATCTGCAAACGTCTTTTGTTTCCGCAAAAATGCCACAGACTGCTGCTCTGTGAATATGATAGTGTGGTTTTCCATAAGCTGTTAGTTAAACTAGGCTCACTATCCTCACGTGGGGAGAGCAAGCTCAGTCTTTGTTGGAAACAGAATGCAGGGGTTTGTGTCTGAAGTGAAAAGAAGCGAAGTTTAGTCGCCAGTAGTAAGTGGTTGATTCGAAATCACACAGAGAAGGACATGGAATGAAGGATAATGGTGCCGGTTTTCACGTGAATGTCACAGTAGTACATGGGGAATGGGCTTGAGGAAGTTTGTGCCTGCATGTAGAAAAGAAACAGACTGGCATCAGTGGGTCTGTTCTTCTCTCGAGAGTGGTGGGGAGTGAAGCTGGTTCTGTTGCAGTTTTTCTCTATTTTTTTGTTGCTTTTCAGTCTTGGTTTTCGGTTGCTGCTCGAAGATGGAGTATAGGGAGGTAACAGCCAGCAGGTGCGGACTTGTCCCACAACACCAGCAGCAGTGCTCTCAAGGCTCGTGCTTGGCAGCAAGGGAGACTCATACTTTGTAAATATTCTTGGATTACACTGATAGCGTTGGCTGGAGAAGTAGCCGATGTGCAACACCAAGGACCCATCGCTTTACACACATGGGTCTGTTTTTTTTCCTTTTTGCACAAGATGCGCTTGAAACCCGGAAGAAGGGTGGAAATTGTTTTCTTGAGACTCCGTTCGAGGACTTGGGTAGTGGAAGAATGTGCTGTTTCAGTCTGGACTGGGCAGAGAAACAAGCTTTGCTATCACGTGACTAGGCAGGGCAAGGTGTTCTGTACTTATCATAAGAGGAAGAAAGAGTGCTTGCTGTTCGAAATTTGGGGTGTGCACTGGTTACAAAACGAAAGCCAGCGCATTTGTGTTGTGTGCTGTTCGAAAAAGAGGCAAGGAAGAGGTGTACATGTCGAGGTCAAGACAAGGGAAATGATATGCTGCGTATGTGGCGGTAATGGGGAACAAAAGGAGTATAAATTGATGGTTAGGTTGACAGCAAAGTTAATAGTTTAATTCATCTGATGATGTGTTATTCACTTTAGTGTCCAGAAGTGCAGTGTGCTACCGTATATGAATATAGCTCGACTGGTTGGTAACTAATAGTTAAGTGGTGCAGTTTACTACCGAATATGAGCTTAGCTCAACCGGTTAAGACGTTCTCTTTGCATACGAGAGGTGTGGGGTTTGAACCTCAGCGGGAGCGTCTTTGCTCCCCCCTTTTTTTCTTAAAATCAATACACATGTTTATTTTTGTATTTACATGACTATACATTATATCATGTTATTATTATTATTATTATTATTATTATTTCCTTTTGTTACGAAGTTATGTGACGACATTGTCACTTATTTACAACGTTACAATATCGTAACGCTACGTACGTGTGTTTTCGTATTCGTACGCATATATATATATACATACTAGATTTAATTTTCGTACGTTATTTTATGCCCGTATTATGAAACGCGTTATGATTTTATGCGTTTAATATTCAGGGGTATTTCAGTTTACCCCCCTTAAAAGAGACTTCGTCCCGAAGTCTTATTTCCTTAACTCATATTTTCCACTCCTGGTAATCTTAGGGATCCAGTCCCGTACTCATTTACGATACCCAAGGATTAAGTTCATAATTAAAATTCTCAGTGCTTCTAGGGACCTTGCCACTTCAGTGGCTTCACACAAGTTCTCGTAGTACACCAAGGAGCTAGCAATGTGATATCATGTCAAAGTGCAAGTCAAGGCACACAACATTCATTCATACATAGCGTACATAACATTTTCACACGCAATCCCAACACACAAACCTACCAACCAACCACGAGTGGTTGTAGGAATACATCATACTAAATCAACACACATCCAAAACAAAACACGCTTACCCCCCTTAAAAGAGGGGTACGCCCCCGTACCCTACACTAAGCCGAATCATCGATGAAAAGATAGGGGTACTAGTTTTCCTTACCGGATTGATTATATGCCATTGTGTAAACGCCAGATCGGGTTTCCCGAGTGTGATAAGGCTTTCTACCTCTCCAGCGTTTTCCTACGGATTGAAATGGTCCCTAACTAACGAGCCTCACCAACTAACCCGTAACCCCGTTTCTCAAATTTAGGTTTTCCTATACTCGGTACTCCTCTGTTCCAGTCATCAGAGCGCAACTACGCTCTGATACCACTTTCTGTAACACCCCCGAATAGAACATCCCTAGATTAAATGAAATGCCCGACGATAATATAACTAGCTTGCAGCGGTATAACCTCCATCTGGGTGTCACAGACGCCAACCACCCATGTGGTTGACAGTCCACAATACCAACTCCAAGTTACGGTCTGTATGACTGGAAGTCCAACCTTAACGAAGTCCAAGTACGAACAGGAATACTAACCGAGTACCGAGAGTCTACACTATAGTTCTTAATCCAACCACATAAACCGAAAGTATAACCCATACATTAAAAGCATACTACTAAAAGTCTTGCCATGTGGACTACCCCCATGGTAGTCACTTGCCTACTCTCCGCCATCATCCAGATCCATACCTGTAAAAATAAAGGACTCAGCAAACTATGCCGAGTATGAACGTGTGAAGCCCGCATGTACCGGGCCACACGACTACTTGGTCGAATATTATTAAGTCAATTTACATGCTATATTAAAGCAGTAAAGCACATCACAATACATCATAATATCACACACACCTTAAGGTAGCATAGCAGTATCAACAAACATTCAAGCATAACAGGCTGGCATCATAGCCCATCAAACATGTAATCAAGCACAACAAGCTGCTAATATAGCAACAGCAATCATGTAAGTCATCAGACGTGTGCGTAGTATGTTTACCAATGATCCTCACTATGGGATCGTTCGAGCGTTGTGCGTTTTCATTTCTTTTCTCTTGTTCATATGATGTGTATTTTCTTTCTCTTTCCTTGCACCAGGTCTGGGGATATAGTTTAGATCCCGTGACCATGTCATATAGGTGTCAATCTTTCCTTGTTCTTAAAGAATCACATTTGTAAATTTTCTTATTTGCTTGGTCTCATTACACATGTTTTCCTCGATTCTGGCACTGGTCAGGGGATATAGATTAGATCCCGAGACTTTATTATGTAGGTGCTAATCATTCCTTGTTTCTTCAAGGGTTACTGTGAATCTTTATATCACCGCACGTTGGAGGACGTCTCCTCCATGGCTAGTCCCCCATTCCCGACACCCCAGGGTCGAGAACCGGAGTCACCTCTAGACTCCAGGATAAGCACCACCAATTTGTCACTTCCCCCATTCCCGACACCCAGGGTCGAGAAAGCGGAGTCACCTCTAGACTCCAGGGTGCTGAGAAAGTGGGGTCACCCAGGGATCCCCAAAATATATTCCATCATAGACGGTCGAAGGATCTGATGCATGCCAACTCCCGAACATCCATACCGCGCGGCCCAGATGTTGTCTCCTTCCCGGGTTATCTTCATGTTCCTCCAGTTGTTACTTTTCGTTTCATTATCATTATAATCTCGACACCATAGTGGGTGTCATTAGCGGTCCTCTATAGTTAGAGAGGAGTATTCTCTTGTATAGTTCTTTTGTTGTCTACGTGGTTCGTCATGTCCCGCCAAATGAGACTTGTTCTTCATTATCATTAATTAATAGACACCATAGTGGGTTCGTGTAGTCCTCAATGGATTAGAGAGGAGTTCCCCTTATAGAGTTTTCTTTGTTTTCATAGTTCGTTGTGGTTCTCGTTTAGTTTTCCCTTTATGTAGTTTCTTTGTTTACAGTGTTCGTTGTGTTTCTTCTCAAAGTTCCATAACGCGAAAGGGACTAAACTACTGTGTACGCGCAAGTAATATGCAACAACGATATAACAATCACATAGGCAAGATAGGCAAGCAATCCAATTTCATGCTTTAATCTTATGGTCATTTTCACACACAAGGCATACAGCACACAAGCCGTGTAACACGGCAACATACGAACCACACATGTCCATACCTTATTCGAAAGCACGAGTTGTCTTACACTCGAAGTCCCGGTCGAGCTCGCTACGGTCCTAGAGGTAATTAAAACAGTGTGTCAGTTTATTATTTTATGTGACGACCGTTGTGACATCTTCCTAGGTTATCTCATTTTATCGGGTGATGTCCCCTATGTCATTTTTGAATGTTCAAACTAATATTATCCTTTAGAAACCTTCTTAGTATTAACTTAGTTAGACTTTACCCGTTCCTTGGACATGTACAATGTCGTTTTATATCGTAATTATTCCTTCCCTCTAGCTAAGGTTTTAGGGTATTCATATACATCAACTTGTAAACAGTTTACCTATAATGACCATTCACCACATTTTCCTCATCATTACTCATAGCCCACTGTAATTAATTTTAAAACCTCATTTATACTCTTAGTTGATTTATATTATTAGTTAAACTTCCAAAAACCTCACTAGGTTTTATATACTAATTCCTTCATGTTGAAGACTTAGGTTTTGCAGATGATTGCCTCCTCAGTCAAAGTAGCGATGCAGAGAACTTGGCGCGATACGGAAAGATGTTCCAGCTCGAGTACCTCTGCAGAAGCATCTGTCCACGAGCTCCTGTATGCCAAGAAGCGCGACGTTACTGAAGTAGTTGCGGAAATCTCGCATCGTTGGAGCAGTAGCAAGACGTGAGATCGTGACGCACAAGGAGGACCATAACTCCGATACTTGCGGAACCAACCCAAGGAGTCGTTACACTTGAAGACTCCACCGAAGATTTAGGAGATAGTTGACAAGTATATAAGCATGCGAATGTAATTAGTTAAGGTGCATTCGAGATTATTCAGAGAGATACACCGCCCTTGAGAGAGAAAATATTCTTGAGAGATCTTAGTGAGATAGTGTCAATTAGCTTAGGTATTTATTACCTAGAGAGCACACATAGAACATTCCCCTTTACTCCTTGTGACGCATTGATCAAAGCCGAGAGTAGCGAGTGTTGGATGAGACAGAATACTTCTGTCGAATCCCAAGATAGGAAGCTAGGTTGTAATTCACATTGAGTTTCAATACAAGCAGAATCCTATCTTGTTAAGTTTAAAACAAAAGCTTCCGCGTTTTTTCACACCTTTATCTTCAAGCAGAGTTGGTCTGAGATAACACCTCAGACCTACTCGGTCAGCACCCCGATCCCATCAAGTGGTATCAGAGCCTGCGTTGGCTGACAATCTCTCAAAATGGCGGAAATCTCAAACACCAACAACAACAACAGAATGCAAGTGGAGAATCCAAAGCTAACTTCCACAAACTACAACATGTGGAAAAACGAGATGGAGTCACACCTCCAGTCCTTGAATCAACAACTCTGGACGGTAGTGACGAAAGGCAACTTCCCAGTACCTGAAGGGAAAGATCCTAGCTCCTATACTGCTGAGGAGCGCAGATGCGTTGAGCTAAATGCCCAAGCCGTACGAGTCATCTACACCACTCTCTCCACCTGAAAGAAGAAGAGTGTATCACATCAAAGTAGCCAAAGACATCTGGGATCACCTTCGAGCTGTTCACGAAGGAAATACTGAGCTTCGAAAATCAAAAATACAAGAACTGAAGATGGACTACGAAAACTTCGTAGGAAAGCCTGGAGAATCCCTCAGCGACATGCTCGC
>JAIOTZ010000344.1:0-60541 GCA_023374045.1 Limonium bicolor
CTTGGTTTTCGATTTGGTATATAGAGGTAGGAGATATAGACAATGGAAGATGGAGGTGAGTACGGTGCTGTAGCAAAACCGATGGAGGAAGGAAGAAGAGAGGTTGGAGACGTGGGAAATGAAGAAGGAAAGAAGAGGATGAAAAAGACTTAGTTAGTTTAGATATTTAAGTAAGTAAATAGTGATTTACTTTATCACTTTTCTATCATATCAAATTAACAAGGGGATGACTCATCCCTTATAAGAAAACTGGCCCCCATTATATATTTAGGGGTATTTTAGTCTTTGTTGACCAATTAACTCACTTATATTTACTTATGTTATAAACTTGCTTAATTTGGTTACTATTCACAAAACAAGGCACATATTTGTGAAAATTTTGATTTCTCATTGATTTAGACTTCCTAATGTGATGCTAAGTAGTACACATGTTAATTAAAGAGTAATGATGGACATTTATCCATTCAAAACCCATTTACAAGACAATTTTTCAAAAATGTGCTTTAAGACTCCTTAAAGCACATTTTGTGTTTTAACTTGTTCTCAAGCTTGGTTTTCTTTGGTAATTGGTTTAATATGTTCATTAACATATAAATAAGGTCTTGGTAAGCTCATTAGGTCTTAACCAAGCTTATCCCAAGCTTAGAGCACATTTTCGCCCATATCGACTTTAAGGTATTTATTTTTGTTTACTGTGGTTTAAATTGTTCACTAATGTTTCTAAGGCACTTTTTAGCATTATTATACCATATTTTAATGTCTAAACCACATACTAAGGTTTGGGGTATTTCATAAAAGTTGTCACTTTTTCTTACTTTAAACCCTTAAACAAACTCAGGGGGAATCTCTCAACATTTTAATTGCCAAGTACATATAATTTTGTATAGGTTGCCATCATCAAAAAGTGGGAAATTGTTAAGTCAAGGACCTTATTTTTGATGATAGCAAACCTGTGGTGTTTATCTAACATGTTTTTCAAGCTTATCATTCAGATAAACAGGTAAATAAGTGGCTTAGCACGCAAGGTTGCAAGCGCACTCAGCCTACGACATGTGCCTAACCAGTAGGGCACCTGTCTGTGAGAGCTCCGTAGAACTTCTAGCACATACAAACCAGTCAGATACAACACGAAGAAATCTCTCATGCTTAGGAAGAAAATCAAAGACAAAAGACTACAAAAGGATCGACATATTCAGACAGACTCATATACTCACATAATCAACTAGCTCACGACAGAAGGAGTAGTTCATTTATGCACAAGATAACAAAGGCTATTAATGAACATCATTACATAGCTACAACAAATTCTGAAGAGGGCATTTATAAGCATTTAATGAACCAAATAGAATCAGGCATGTGGGGCACACAAGTGGTGCTCGACCAATCAAGAAGGCCGCCGCCAACGCGACCAACCATGAGGCGACATGTAGTTCAAACGCCTTCAGATCAAGTTGAAAACTCTCTACAAGTCTAGTGTGGTTGTTATGTGAATAATTGAAGTTGTAGTCGTCTCCTAGAAGTCTAGGGACTTATAGGACGGTAGTTACATCCTAACTAAACCGTATATATACTAGCATCTATTTCATATGTAAACAAGCTAAAACGAGAGGAAAAAGAAATACATTATCTGGGCAAGTGTAGATCTGACTTATGAGTGTGTGTGAGAGTGCTAGAGAGTTGGTGAGCTAGACTGGACTAGGTTAGAGTATCAATACTTGGGTATTTGATAGACCGACAAGTCGGGGAACAGTCGGTGAACTGTAGGCCGATAGTCAGGTGAGGGTTAAGGACTTTAGAGGTAAAGTCGAAACTGTCCCAGAAGTGTGTGTGTAGGGCGAGGGAGCATGAGTGAATTTTGTGTGTGTAAATTCTCAATCGAAATAGTGTTTCCATTTTAAGTTTATCACGTGTCCATTCCTAACAATCAGAGTTTTACTTAAGTCCATGATACGTCCACGACACATCAAGGGCGCATCAGAAGCACTTTCCGGTTTTAGAGGGAGGTTTTGATTGTTTTTGAGAGGTTTGAGGATGTCTCTACTCTTGCAATGCAAAGGGGATTCTGGGAGTTTTGAGGAGTTAGAGGGTATTTTGGCCATTTTGTGAGATCAGGGGTGTTTTGGTCATTTTGTGACGTTAAGGGATGCTTTTGAACATTTTCATGAAGTTGAGGGGTGTAGACACCAAAAATTCTCACCCCACAAAAGCAAAATTCAGACATATAAATAATATAAGAGGGTCGTCGCCTTTCTCTTCAAAACTTATTCATGTGCATACAAAAACAAAATTGTCATTTTGTGACAAATTTTTAAAATCAATTTTCAAAGCTTTCGTTTTCAAACCCGTTCCTTTTTGTTACTTACTTATTTATTTCATGTTAGTCAGTTTTGTTTTATTCACTTATTTATTTGTCTATTCATTTTATTTTGGTTCATGCTATTTCGTTACTTTCTTTCATTGATACTTTTACTTGTATTTTCTTTATTAGTACATGTTTTTATTTTGTTTTTATAATTATTATTTTTAGAATCATTTTCATCATTTTATGTACCTTTTCATTATTATATTCCATACTAGCATATTTGTTTTGTCGCTAATTCGATTAAGCTCCCTTTCATCTCATTTTATTTGGTTACTTTTTTTTGTCTATCTTATTTACTGTTATTCGTACATATCGAATTCATTTTCCATTTTAGGATACTCACCTGTATTTATTTCCATCATACTAGTACCTTATCATTATTTCATGACTCTTCAATAGAAAACAATTCATTTTATTGACAAATTTTCTTTCACCTTTACTCTACATTTTTATTTTAAAAACATTAGCATTTTGGGGAAGCATATTCAATCTGAGGTACAACGTTCCTTTTAATTCACACGTTTTTTATCAAGTTATATCATTCGCTTAATTGGTTAATATGAGTTTAGGGATTGCTATGTGTTCGGTGTTTAAATCCAAACACAAGCATTTTTTTCTTTCTTGACCTGCATACCAATGCCAAATGAAGCCCAATTTTATGAGGCCCAACCGGAACACTTGTAAACCAAAACCAGTCAATCTTTTAAAAAACCCTACTCTATAACTACTCCCTCCGTTCAACAATAACTGTCATTTTAGAAATTTGCACACTTATTAAGAAAAGTAGGACAATGACGCATGTGCCCCTATTTTTTACTTTTCCATTTAGATAATAATTACTTTTATATTGAATAGTAGGGTAAAAAGTGGAAAGAAGTGTGTCAAAAGCTAGAATGTACAGATAGTTTGAACAAGAATCACATCCTAAAAGACAGATATTATGAACGGAGCAGTATATATAATAGAATCACATGGGGATTAGAAAAGGGCCGACAGACATACTCTCTTCCCATGTTTTGTGTTGTAACATTCTTATTTCCACAGAACATCACACCAGACCCCGAGTTCTTCATTTTTCGCCCGATAACCTTCTTCAACCTTGTCGACTGCCTGTTCCTCCAACTCTGATCGAAGCTCTCTTTTGCCCTAGACCTCCGCATCTATTCCTCACTGCCAACAACTTCTTGAACCACAATCAGAAGTTGACCGTTGCTCCATCCGCGCCTCCTTCATCAATAGACAGGGTAGGTGCGAGCTTCATCTCTGTTTCAAAAAATAGGGTTCAAAATCCCTCTTTCTCTTTTGATTTTTGCTTCTACTCTCCATTCTCTGTTGGTTTTCATTCAAATATCATTTTCGAACCTTCCTTATAAACCTTTTTCTTATGATTTATGGAAATTGTTACTGAGGAACCCGATGAAGGGTGAGGACTGATAAACAGATTCACCGGAAAGTTTCCGACATGGGTGTCATGTTTCCTTTTCTTCTCCCGCCTACTAATTTGGTATAGGTTTAAATGTTGAATATTCGAACTTCAAATGTTCGTGATAACCTTCAGTGGATACAAATTCCATTTGTGTTTTCTGGTGCTAGAAATGATGTATTTTCTATGTCGACTTGCCATCTTCTCTTCAGTGACTCTGTTTCTATTGTCAACCGAGAATAAGTATGAGCTCGTTTTCTACCTCTAAGACTCATTTTCTAAATCTTATTTTCGCTCGATCTTTTCTTCCTTTCACTGCTGTCACCTTCGAATTTTATGTGGTTACCTGTTTCAGTGAGAACCAAACCCAAAATGGGCCTCTGGACTCACGAGAAACATATAGAGACGATATAAGAACCCTCAGTTTCTATTCTCATTTTTGGTCGGCCCTTATGTTCTCTATGCATCCCAACTGTTATGAATATTGAAGTCTATAGACATGGACATAAGCAACGGATAATTATGTAGTGTTTTTGCTTACTTTTATATTCTGTAATTGTTGTTGTGAAGGATGGGTTCGAGATACCCATTAAAAATCAAATCGTAGCTGTTCTCAACTCTCTATCTTTTACACTTTTTTTCCTTGTCCCATTTGAAATATCCTATCTACCCTGAGGTGTAACTGAGAACGGTTTATTCAGTCCACTACCGAGCCTCGCCTTACCGAGCAGTCCATTACTTATTTTGCTTAATCTTATTCAGACATCCACGTATACTAAGCACATCGCAACTGAACTCTATCAGTAGTTTATATGTTTTTGCATACTTACCTTATTTTAACATCTTTATGTATTGAGATCATTACGATTGTGTTGTGCTGAAGCATAGCCAACCACTTCGTTTGGTTATGCAAGTTTATATACCCTTTTAGTTTTCAGTTTAGCATTAGAATGAATGATGAATCCATTTCTGATCAGAACCAAGCTGCAGTGGTGGTTTACCTTCTCTGTATCATCTTCCCATTTTTTTTATACCTTGTTTCCTTTTGTATTCACACTACTAATGTGTAGTTAACATTTTGCTCTCTTGTGCTTCCTTTCTCAATACGTTTACAAGGAATTCTTTGCCTGCCAAAACTGGTAGTTATCTTTAACCGAGATAATTGCTTGACTCTAAATGTAGAACATAGTGTACTGGATGAAACATGCTTCCGATATACTGAAAATGCCCTGACCTGGGTGATGTAAATTGCGCTGATGTTCAGTCTTCATCAATCATTTGTATATATATGCACAACAGTTTACTTTCATACCCTCAATTTCCTTGAATTTTGAATTCTGTTTATCCTAGGAATTCTTGCTTTATTTCTGATATGTTCGTGTCATTCTGACCATATTGAGTTTATAGTGCCGCTTATTCTTGGCGTTTGTAGTGGTGACTTTGCACACTCTCTTTGTTTGGTCTCCCCATATTGTTAACACCCGATTAGAAGATGAATGAAGACGGTGATGGTGCGTACTCCCCTTTTCTGTTATGTAACGTTATAGACTCCATTCTCTTGCTATTGTATTTCGATTCGTAAACTGGTCCCTCTCCAGTCATGAACTACGTTTTTTGCGTGCCTAATCCATCTTGCGGTTACTCTACGTATCATCTCTGATGTGGTGCTCGGTGCTTGAGTTTTATTCTTTGCAGTTGACAGGTACCAATTCTGAAATGCTCATAAGTGAAGTTGTATCTCTAAACCTTCTGCTATGTTTATTAGCGTTTTGGCTCAGATTTTGTGAACTAATTTTTGGATGGTGCTGTGTTTGCTTTACTTGATTTCTTTTGGAATTATTTTACAGGGAAAATCCTATCACTCTCCTATCTAGTATTTCTCTCTGATTCAATCAAATACTTCACTTTTCTGGTTTATGATGTATTTAATTCACGACCCATGCCTTTTTTGTGTGATTCATTCGTCTTCCATGAAAACAAGTTTGCCTGCCCTTATATTTGTGTTCTTACATTCAGTTGTAACACCCAACTCTCAAAACCGAGATCATCTCATAAACCTTCAATTACTTACATTAACATTACAGCGGAAATTTCTACAACAGTTGGTGTTACCCCCGTTAGTCACCCACGTGACTAACTAGGCTTACTAAACTCTCCAAGATTATTACAGTCTAATGGACCCTAATATACCAAACATTAGTATACACAAAACCTTAACCGAAATGCATACACTAAGTACAAAATATCTATATCCTAATACATCATACTACCATAGTTTACCATACGAGTGTACATGCACAACTCGTAGGTCAAATGTGAACCCGTAATACAACTACCCTTTCCTACTCTCAAGCCGGGTCGTCTTCCGCCTCTTACCTGCAGAATGTAATATGGATGCCCCGAGGGGCTCAACACCTTTACTGGTACGGTTAACATGTAGCCCCCAAGCTAATAGGGCTACGCACGACTATTTTGTCGTATACATGAGATTGATTATTTATACAACAATAATAAGAAGTATAATAAAACACAGTGCAATCGTGTGAAGATTCACAACTCAAACACATTGAACGTCTTAATAAGTGTTTCTTAAGTAAGTGAGTTAGCTTTTAACTCCTTAAGTTGAGAAACATTTAATTCTCATATTTTCTCTTATCTCAAATATGACAACCCTTCTTTAATTAGAATTGGTTGTTCCTTAATTCATTGTTTATCTTTGTCGGGTCAAAAGTAACCCTAGCCAATGAGCTATCAACTCCATTGGGTTAAATAAACAATATTTCTTAAATTTGGGATTTAGGAGATCCCACCGCACCATCATAATCTTGCCTTCCACCTTGAACCGTAATCCAAGGTGGCCGAGTCTTTTTGTCGACTCTAGGGGACAAGTATGAAGACAAGTCTCAAGATCTGATAAAGATACCGACCTTCTACCTCAACATGCATGACCGAAGTCAGTTCCGGATTCCTCACTCCCCAAGTTCTAGTTAGTAGAAGTCTCAAAGACAATGTTTGTTAGTTAAACCTCTTTCGGTTATTAACAAACTAATATTAGGAAGTGTGTTCTTATCTCATACATTCGTTTACTAACATAGTTAGTAAGTCTTCAAGGTAAGTTGCGTTAGTTCAATAAACCGGTTGCATGCTTTATCTTGTTTAGTCGAGACATATAAACAAATAGCACACAAACCGAGGGACACCTCGTGTAACGCCCCTATTAACCATAAATACAGCGGAAATAAAACTCTAAGGCGATTACAGACCATCGGGTTCCAAACACCCGGCACCAAACCTCACCAATTACAACTTACAATCTACAAAGCTACGGTCTGAACTCGAGAAAAACTTAACACAAACATAATAGAAATTAAACACATTAACTCTCCACAAAACCTAGTACCATCCCAAATGCTCATTCTCTTCGTGGCACCTGTAAATCAATTCGTACCTGCAAGATGAAACCAAGCAGCCCACCCTAAAAGGGGCGGGTCAGTTCCCTCGAATGGAACTGGTACAATTCTCCAAAAACAAACTTATAAAACATAACTCTTCAAAACAAACAGTAACTTGAAATTAAACTCTTGAAAGTAAAGCAGGGAAACAAGGCACTTTAAAAATCACCAAGTCAAAGGTAACAAGTTAAGGATAAAGATAAATGATAGAAAAGGTAAAGTTAGTGAAAACAATCACATCATGTGTTAGTGAACATCCATTTCCTTAGTTAAACTCAATCCCCGTTAGGAGTAGAAAGACTCAGGTAGTCACAAAGGACTAGGAATGATAAAATAGATCCAAGAATCAAGAACTCAAGAGTGGAATAATTTACTGGGAGAGATGGCCCCACCGCCAATCACGTCCACTAAGGACAGGGGATATACAGCCCCTCACTGTTCATCACGTCCACTAAGGACAGGGATATACAGCCCCTCACTGTTCATCACGTCCTTTTTGGGACAGGGGATATACAGCCCCTCACTGTTCATCACGTCCCTTTTTGGGACAGGGGATATACAGCCCCTCACTGTTACCATCGAAGACGCGCGCACGTCGAAACCTCAAGAACCAGCCCATGGATGAAACGATATCCAGAGTCAAAAGAAGAATTCCAAGATTGACCTTTTCCAAATTCCCACCAGATCACTAACTACCCAGAGCAATACCAAAACACTCAGTCCTACAGAGTGCAGAAGCGTAAACCCTAAGTAGTCAATGTCTAATGGAACAACCAAATAGAAGGAACCAATACCCAAGAGAGTTTCGCATCCAAGGCTCAGTTAGTCACACAAGCTGAGTTAGTCACACAACCAATTCCTTTTTAGAAATTCCTCTTTAAGTCAGTTAGCGTTCTCCAAAACATTCCACAAGCCAATCAGCAAAAAGATCGGAGTACGAGAAATCGTACAAAACATTCCATAAAGTCCAAAACATAACAAGCTGAGTACGAGAAATCGTACCTGGGTAACGTTGTAGCAGTTCTAATCAACTTGCGCAAACAATCAACAGTACTCTGAAGAATATTAAAAGTAGTCTATCATCAAACACTTGTAGCCTATGCTACACGTAAATAAACTCCTTACTCTTATTTCAAAATCTCAATTGTCTTTTAAGCCCTCACTTAAATGCTAAGAATAACCTTTGACTTGTCTTAGAATGTTGTATAACTCAAGGTTGTAAGACCAAAGAATGTATTTTATTAACACTTGTTAATTGTTCCACCCTTATCCACTTTACCCATACCTAACCATAATTCTCACATTAAAGACCTTTATAACATAAGTGCATTATACGTTATTCAATCAATCTTAGAATTTCAATAACAATTCTTAAGCTCAATACTTTTATTCTTACTTTAGGACATACATCGTGTTATGACCAATGATGGGTTTATCTTAGAACACTATACTATTATTTCACAATTTATTGACTATGTATCTTTATCAATATCTACTAGATAACCCATTATAACTAAGTCTTCCCCCTTAACTTAATTAAGATCTACATCCCGTATACTGAAATCGTAGTGTTGTAGATGCATTTTAGTATAACTTATTTGAGCTACTAAACTCAATTATCTTATCTTTAGTTCAGAATGGTCTTTAATTACAACCATCTATTAATCTTGTCATAAGTTGTTAAATTACTTTTCATCTTGAAATAACCATATTATAGTTAACTCAAACTTATCGAACTCTCACATTTAGTATCCACAAGGTGTATTATTTACTTAACCATATCTTTATAATAAGGTATTTTAGGATAACCTTTTATGTATTCTTACTTACATTTAATTCCCTAACTTTTTTATTTTTACACACATTCTCTCTATAGACCATGTATAATCCTTTTATATTAAACTTCGTTAAACTCAAGTCTAAATACATTTTATATTGTTTACAAAACCTAAAGTTTCAAAAGAATAACTTAATAAATCAATTCCCTTTATTGTATTTAGGATGGACATTATATCTTAGCTTGAGGTAGAATTTATCAAAGAATTAAATTCTGGTTCGTAAGTGAAATTGACAATTACTTAATAAGATAATATATTCGGAACAATCTCCATACCTTATATTCAAATGACACATTAATATTTCTAGTGTCAAAAGGTAAATCAATATAATCTCTTATGTAACCTAGTTTCATCTAATTAAAGGTCTAAAGATTTTAAGTATCTAATTTCTATTTACAAACCTTCTTATAAATCTAACCACTAACACATTACTTAACTATAAACTCACATCCTGAATATTGGTGTTATGTATTTATATGGCTTAACTAGTTGTAAGAAACTTAAGGATTATTATTTAGATTAAATTCCTAATCATAGTTTAATGTAGTTTTATATCATAATCCCTTTTAATGATTTTATCTTAAATATTAAGTTATTACTCCATACTATAAATATTAAGAAATAATTAAATCTAGACTTATTTATCCTCTTCACATTTAGATGTAAAAGTAACTCATTTATTTTAATTGTTTATATAATAAGAACATTTAAATGTAAAAGTATTTCATTCATTTTATTATTAATTATATAATAAGATCTATTTGTGTAACACTTTATGTAAACTAATTCCAAATATTCCTAAATTTCAACTTATTAATTTCTTAACCAAATTATAGATTTACATTGTGGTCATTGACTAAATATATACGTGTATTTAAATACTGTTTATATAAACCTTAGAAATTCAAAGATAACTAAAAACTCAACCTATAACCATAAATTAATACCACCTCATATAGTATTCTATTATTAGTATTATGTAGAGGTTTTATTTTAACTCATTAATTCCTTCATATTATATTTTATAAGGTATTTTATTTCTTTTATTTATTTATTTATCGTATATATATCCTTCCTATTATATTTCTCAGAAGGAATGTTATTTCCTTTATCTATTTTTATTGTATTTATATATATATATACATATACCTACATATATTAAGATTTATCCAGAACATTCTTTAAAAAAAATCTATTGTATTTAATTATATCTAATATCTTTTAGACATATCCAAAACTGATTATGGTTTATAAAATAAAGTATTTCCCTTAGTTTTAGTTAAACATATTAGCCTCCATATTATATATAATAAATAAAATGTAGTTTAGTTAAATTCCTTGATTTAATATAAGTTTCTATTTATTTCTCTCATAAATATATATATAAACATATGTAACAATTTTTACTTCACTTAAAGTTAATACCCAAAATATTTATAAACATACTGTATTAAATGTTAATTAGTCTTATTATATTTTCCCCAACCTATAAAATTCATTAATCAACTATACTTTAATTTTTGATTACATTAAAAACCTTATATTATAGGTTATTCTTATGAAAAACTCATAAACACAATTTTTAAAACCCTTACCATTGCCCAAAATTCCCAAATTTAATATACAGTAACTATAACATTTTAGACATATTATAAAATTTTTATTTCATAAAAATATCTTCTTTATTTAACCGAATAATTCCAGAAAACCCGTAACTTGTAAAAATCATAACTTATGTTTAAAAGCTCAAAACCATAATAATTTACATAAATATAAACTAGATAAAATAAGGAACCTATGGTTAAAATTTCAAGTCAAAATACATTCGGGAAGATATTTAAATTAACCCAACAAGTTAAGACTATTTACTGGAATTTACTAAAACCCTTATAAACTAATTCTGGTATGTTTTAATCTCGGCCGTCCAATCTCTTAAGTCGAGATCGGACGGCTCCTGTACGTCGAGTTCGTCAGCGAACACATCTAACAGATCGAGTACTAAATCGCCTATAACTCCTAATCTACAGAACGAAATTGAGTGATTTTTGTTTCTATGGATTCGTAATCAAATTTCGGTTCTATTGGTACCGGTTTCCCCAATTATAATGCAGTATACATCCAGTTTCGAAATCAATTCGAAGGTTAGGGTTAGTTTCGATTTCAGAATTCAAATCGATTGCAAATCCTACAAATTCTCTTAATCTAACACGTAATTGACTAAATTGAGACATGGGTTAGATCGGTATTGCAATTTCGATTAGAAACATAGGAACAATTTCAAGAAAAAATCACCAGATTGAGCGAATTTGGTGAATTCCAAATCGGAAACTGGAAAAAAACTCGAACTTTAATCAGTTCGTGGTGCCAACTTTGCGGATCTATAACTAGCAGTACAAAACGAGTTAGATAATGAGTAAGGGCTCATTGGAAAGAAGAAATGTAGATCTACGTATTGGTAGCAAGAACTAAACCTAACTCGCACCATAGAGAAAGATATTAAAGCTACAAAACACGAGTTTACCTCTCTGTTTCGGTGTTATTTTATGGGCTGTTGAAACCAAAACTTTAGAGCTCTATATCTCCAACTGGTACGAATCAGACTTGGGAATAAAACGAAAATTGTAGAGGGATTAGAGATCTTTACAACGAGCTAAAGAAATCTAATTTGGTTGATTAACGAAGAAGTTATGATTGACGCAAGTTACCTAAAATCGAAGAGAAATCCGGAATTCTGGAAACAGCTTCGCAAGGTGGCTACTTTGGCTCGATTTTCCGGTTGACTCAGAAGGATTTAGGGTTTGTATGAGTAATGGTTGGAAAGAGGAATTGTAGGAGAAGAGAATGGTGAAGACGGCATGGAAAAATATTGAGAGATGTGGAAGTTATGGCCGTCTAAAGTTAGGGCAAAGTAAGGGAGTTCGGTTACGAAAATCAGGGAAGAAATTGGCTAAGTGTGGGCGACCCATTACAGAGTGACACGTGGCATCTCTTAAATTTTGATTCAAAACTTCAATCTAGCATAACTTTGGCTAGGATGATCCGTTTTTGACATTCTTTTTATCGATCTTCATGGTTTTTCATAACCTATTTATTGGTATAGGTTTCATGGCCTGGTTTGACCATTCTCAAAAAGTCAACTCTAGCAAGGCTTAATAAGCTTTAAGGTTTCTAGAATTTTATATTGACTTTTGTGTTTCAAAACAATGTTCCAACATCCTAAAATCTTTATAATATATTTGGAGTGTTTAATAATTTCCCAAGATTTATTGACTTATAAATCTTATTATTAAATTCATAATACTATATAATAATGTATAATAATTAGGGTTAAATAGGAGAAAACCTCTAAATAAATTCCCAATTCCAGATAATAATTTAATATTCATAATTACATATAATAATTTAATTTTTAATAAAAGAAATCCCCTAAATTAATTTAAATTAATTTAGGGGTATTTCAGTATATCCCCTTAAAAGAAACTTCGCCTCGAAGTTTAACAATCAACTAATAGGCACTCACACCGCTTCGGGTGTGCTGAGACAATAATAACTTCAATGATATTCCATACCATTCCAATCCTTTATCTCCATTTCAACATTCCACTCAAGGGTACCGAAATCAAAGTACCGAAACCATAACAACGTGAATCAAAGTATAAACTGAAGCAAAACACAACACAAACGTGACAAAGTACTGTGCCACAACGTAAAACTACGTACATACATACACCTCTCATTACTAACAATGCAACGAGGCATAATCCGGATGAGATAACGAAGGAGGAGTATGCCAGCATATCCCCCTTAAAAGAGCAGGTACGCCCTCGTACCGCTACTAATGGCACATTCAAAGAATTCAACACTTATTAACCAGCTTTGTTGAATTTTACTGCACCGTTGATTATATCTATGATCGTTATATATATCTGTATCTCTTGATTGTTATGTATTTGTATTTCCTTGGTGGTTATAAAATTTATCTTATGATTATTATCCATTCATTTAATGACTGATACGAATTATATGTCCATATATGATCATTTATCATATCAATTATATTACTAAGCTATACCTCGGGTGTAACGTACTTGAGTAGTTTAACATAATATTCCCGATCATTTAATAATCCTCAATAATCTTTCAAAATTATCTTCAAAGGGTTATTGGCCAACCATATGTTAAAACTCTATAAGATAAATATTTTCTGTGACTTTGGTAAATATCACTCTTAGTGTGTCTTTAAAATTTTATACATGTATAATGTTAAACTTCCAAGTAAACATGAGAATTTCCAGTCTTTATGTAACTCTCTTTTTTTTAAGATGCTCAATACTCAAGTATTTAAGGATCAATGATATTTAGTTTAGTATTACTGTTCTCTTCACTCAATCTTTAAGTAACTTCTTTTATTGATTTTTTTTTATATATCAACCAGGGGTGGATGTTGTATCTTGGAGTACCCAAACTTAATCCCCTTCTCCATGTATAGGTATTTTTCCACCAAAGATTAACTCAAAAAACCCTTTACATTTATGAGTTTTAATACCGGATCTTAAGATACAAATTTTGATTTGTTCATTGTGGTTAGCAATGAAATATGCCTAGCTCAAGATTTCATGATGGTAACGTCTTACCACCACTCCCCTCAAGTTCAACACAATCCATCACATGCGTAGAAGATTATTTACAGTTAGATGACAAGGCTTGTCTAGCCCCTAAACTTCCAGAAGTGGGTGTGCACCCCCACTACTTTCAGCCTAGGAGTTCGTCACCACAGGCACTTCCCGTAGGGTGTTATGTTTATGTGTTTTCTTTCTAAAGTTAACATAGAGTTTTAATGTGTTTTATAAGTTCAGATGCTGATCTTTTCTAATACGCTACTAGTTCTTGTTAGCTTAATAATTTTCTAGACTTAAGATTTATCCAAACATTACCTTTAGGCAACAATTTGTACCAAGTAATTCTTGAGATTTATTTTCAAACTTTAAAGGAGTTGAAGTACTTTCACATAATATCAATACTAATTTAGTTATTTAAAGTTATATTTGGATATTGTTTTCAACCAAAAGTATTCTTTACAATTCCAGGAATTTGTGTACTAGCTTTTAAAGGATTACATTTTTTTTAGCAATGTATTCTACATGAGCATGCTTTTGAAAAATAGCTTAATATTTGGTTTATCTCAACCAAAATCTTATCGTACTTAATATAGGATGTTCCAAACTTATATATATATGTATATATATTTTTTGTAGTTTATTGTTGGGACGGTATAACAACACATCACACTCAACAGACATTCACAAAAGAAAAGTGTGTAAAGGAATCGTTCACAATTCCAAAAAGGGTTAGGAGTCGTGCCTTACTGGAGTCCTCACCTCCCAATTCTACCCCAGTTCCCCAGTTTTAAGTGCACCTATAATCTAAGTATTTCACTCGGCTTGTTTTCTCGGTTCAGAGCGTAACTACGCTCTGATACCACTTTCTGTAACGCCCCTATTAACCATAAATACAGCGGAAATAAAACTCTAAGGCGATTACAGACCATCGGGTTCCAAACACCCGGCACCAAACCTCACCAATTACAACTTACAATCTACAAAAGCTACGGTCTGAACTCGAGAAAAACTTAACACAAACATAATAGAAATTAAACACATTAACTCTCCACAAAAACCTAGTCCCATCCCAAACGCTCATTCTCTTCGTGGCCACCTGTAAATCAATTCGTACTGCAAGATGAAACACCAAGCAGCCCACCCCAAAAGGGGCGGGTCAGTTCCTGGAATGGAACTGGTACAATCTCCAAAAACAAATTATAAAACATAACTCTTCAAAACAAACAGTAACTTGAAATTAAACTCTTGAAAGTAAAGCAGGGAAACAAGGCACTTTAAAAAATCACCAAGTCATAAGGTAACAAGTTAAGGATAAAGATAAATGATAGAAAAGGTAAAGTTAGTGAAACACAATCACATCATGTGTTAGTGAACATCCATTTCCTTAGTTAAACCCAATCCCCATTAGAAGTAGAAAAACTCAGATAGTCACAAAGGACTAGGAATGATAAACAGATCCAAGAACCAAGAACTCAAGAGGAATAATTTACTGGGAGAGATGGCCCCCACCGCCAATCATGTCCACTAAGGACAGGGGATATACAGCCCCTCACTGTTCATCACGTCCACTAAGGACAGGGGATATACAGCCCCTCACTGTTCATCACGTCCACTAAGGACAGGGGATATACAGCCCCTCACTGTTCATCACGTCCACTAAGGACAGGGGATATACAACCCTCACTGTTCATCACGTCCACTAAGGACAGGGATATACAGCCCCTCACTGTCTATCACGTCCCTTTTTGGACAGGGGATATACAGCCCCTCACTGTAAATATCAATGCCCCTATGGGCGAGGTATATACAGCCCCCTACTGTTACCATGAAGACACGCGCACGTCAAAGAAAGATTTCAAAGATTGACCTTTTCCAAAAATCCCGCTAGATCACCAACTACCCAGAGCAATACCAAAACACTCAGTCCTACAGAGTGCAGAAGCGTAAACCCTAAGCAGCCAATGTCTAACGGGCAACCAAGTAGAAGAAACCAATACCCAAGTGAGTTCCACATCCAAGGCTCAGTTAGTCACACAAGCTGGGTCAGTCACACAACCATTTCCTTTTTTTTAGAAGTTCTCTTAAGCCAGTTAGCGTTTACCAAAAACATTCCACAAGTCAATCAGCCAAATAACGTAGTACGAGAAACCGTACAAAACATTCCATAAGGTCCAAAACACAAAAGCTGAGTACGAGAAAATCGTACAAAACATTCCATAAAGTCCCAAACACGCAAGCTGAGTACGAGAAATCGTACAAAACATTCCATAGAGTCCAAAAAACACAAGCTGAGTACGAGAAATCGTACAAAAAGTATCTGATACGAGAAATCGTACCTGGGTAACGTTGTAGCAGTTTATCAACTTGCGCAAACAATCAACAGTACTCTGAAGAATATTAAAAGTAGTCTATCATCAAACACTTGTAGCCTATGCTACACTTAAATAAACTCCTTACTCTTATTTCAAAATCTCAATTGTCTTTTAAGCCCTCACTTAAATGCTAAGAATAACCTTTGACTTGTCTTAGAATGTTGTATAACTCAAGGTTGTAAGACCAAAGAATGTATTTATTAACACTTGTTAATTGTTCCACCCTTATCCACTTTACCCATACCTAACCATAATTCTCACATTAAAGACCTTTATAACATAAGTGCATTATACGTTATTCAATCAATCTTAGAATTTCAATAACAATTCTTAAGCTCAATACTTTTATTCTTACTTTAGGACATACATCGTGTTATGACCAATGATGGGTTTATCTTAGAACACTATACTATTATTTCACAATTTATTGACTATGTATCTTTATCAATATCTACTAGATAAACCATTATAACTAAGTCTTCCCCCTTAACTTAATTAAGATCTACATCCCGTATACTGAAAATCATAGTGTTGTAGATGCATTTTAGTATAACTTATTTGAGCTACTAAACTCAATTATCTTATCTTTAGTTCAGAATGGCCTTTAATTACAACCATCTATTAATCTGTCATAAGTTGTTAAATTACTTTTCATCTTGAAATAAACATATTATAGTTAACTCAAACTTATCGAACTCTCACATTAGATCCACAGGTGTATATTTACTTAACCATATCTTTATAATAAGGTGTTTTAGGATAACCTTTATGTATTCTTACTTACATTTAATTCCCTAACTTTTTTTATTTTTACACACATTCTCTCTATAGACCATGTATAATCCTTTTATATTAAACTTCGTTAAACTCAAGTCTTAAATACATTTTATATTGTTTACAAAACCTAAAGTTTCAAAAGAATAACTTAATAAATCAATTCCCTTTATTGTATTTAGGATGGACATTATATCTTAGCTTGAGGTAGAATTTATCAAGAATTAAATTCTGGTTCGTAAGTGAAATTGACAATTACTTAATAAGATATATATCGGAACAATCTCCATACCTTATATTCAAATGACACATTAATATTTCCAGTGTCAAAAGGTAAATCAATATAATCTCTTATGTAACCTAGTTTCATCTAATTAAAGGTTTAAAGATTTTAAGTATCTAATTTCTATTTACAAACCTTCTTATAAATTCTAACCACTAAACACATTACTTAACTATAAACTCACATCCTGAATATTGGTGTTAAATGTATTTATATGGCTTAACTAGTTATAAGAAACTTAAGATTATTATTTAGATTAAATTCCTAATCATAGTTAATGTAGTTTTATATCATAATCCTTTTAATGATTTTATCTTAAATATTAAGTTATTACTCCATACTATAAATATTAAGAAATAATTAAATCTAGACTTATTTATCCTCTTCACATTTAGATGTAAAAGTAACTCATTTATTTTATTATTGTTTATATAATAAGAACATTTAAATGTAAAAGTATTTCATTCATTTTATTATTAATTATATAATAAGATCTATTTGTGTAACACTTTATGTAAACTAATTCCAAATATTCCTAAATTTCAACTTATTAATTTCTTAACCAAATTATAGATTTACATTGTGGTCATTGACTAAATATATACGTGTATTTAAATATTGTTTATATAACCTTAGAAATCAAAGATAACTAAAAACTCAACCTATAACCATAAATTAATACCACCTCATATAGTATTCTATTATAGTATTATGTAGAGGTTTTATTTTAACTCATTAATTCCTTCATATTATATTTTCTATAAGGTATTTTATTTCTTTTATTTATTTATTTATCGTATATATATATCCTTCCTATTATATTTCTCAGAAGGAATGTTATTTCCTTTATCTATTTTATTGTATTATATATATATATATACATATACCTACATATATTAAGATTTATCCAGAACATTCTTTAAAAAAAATCTATTGTATTTAATTATATCTAATAACTTTAGACATATCCAAAACTGATTTATGGTTTATAAAAATAAAGTATTTCCCTTAGTTTTAGTTAAACATATTAGCCTCCATATTATATAATAAATAAAATGTAGTTTAGTTAGATTCCTTGATTTTATAAGTTTCTATTTATTTCTCTCATATAAATATATATATAAACATATGTAACAATTTTTACTTCACTTAAAGTTAATACCCAAAATATTATAAAACATACTGTATTAAATGTTAATTAGTCTTATTATATTTTCCCCAACCTATAAAATTCATTAATCAACTATACTTTAATTTTTGATTACATTAAAAACCTTATATTATAGGTTATACTTATGAAAAACTCATAAACACAATTTTTAAAACCTTTTACCATTGCCCAAAAATTCCCCAATTTAATATACAGTAACTATAACATTTTAGACATATTATAAAATTTTTATTTCATAAAAATATCTTTTAAATTTATCCAAATAATTCCAGAAACCCGTTAACTTGTAAAAATCTAACTTATGATTAAAAACTCCAAAACCTTATTAATTTACATCAAAATAAACTACATAAAATAAGGAATCTATGGTTAAAATTTCAAGTCAAAATACATTCGGGAAGATATTTAAATTAACCCAACAAGTTAAGACTATTTACTGGAATTTATTAAAACCCTTATAAACTAATTCTGGTATGTTTTAATCTCGGCCGTCCAATCTCTTAAGTCGAGATCGGACGGCTCCTGTACGTCGAGTTCGTCAGCGAACACATCTAACAGATCGAGTACTAAATCGCCTATAACTCCTAATCTACAGAACGAAATGAGTGATTTTTGTTTCTATGGATTCGTAATCAAATTCAGTTCTATGGTACCGGTTTCCCCAATTATAATGCAGTATACATCCAGTTTCGAAGTCATTCGAAGGTTAGGGTTAGTTTCGATTTCAGAATAATTCAAATATTAAATCCTACAAATTCTCTTAATCTAACACGTAATTGACTAATTGAGACATGGGTTAGATCGGTATTGCAATTTCGATTAGAAACATAGGAACAATTGCAAGAAAAACTCACCAGATTGAGCGAATTTGGTGAATTCCAAATCGGAAACTGGAAAAAAAACTCGAACTTTAATCAGTTCGTCGTGGTGCCAACTTTGCGGATCTATAACTAGCAGTAAAAAACGAGTTAGATAATGAGTAAGGGCTCCATTGGAAAGAAGAAATGTAGATCTACGTATTGGTAGCAAGAACTAAACCTAACTCGCACCATAGAGAAAGATATTAAAGCTACAAAACACGAGTTTACCTCTCTGTTTCGGTGTTATTTTATGGGCTGTTGAAACCGAAACTTTAGAGCTCTATATCTCCCAACTGGTTACGAATCAGACTTGGAATAAACACGAAAATTGTAGAGGGATTAGAGATCTTTACAACGAGCTAAAGAAATCTAATTTTGGTTGATTAACGAAGAAGTTATGATTGACGCAAGTTACCTAAAATCGAAGAGAAATCCGGAATTCTGGAAACAGCTTCGCAAGGTGGCTACTTTGGCTCGATTTTCCGGTTGACTCAGAAGGATTTACGGTTTGTATGAGTAATGGTTGGAAAGAGGATTTGTAGGAGAAGAGAAATGGTGAAGACGGCATGGAAAAATATTGAGAGATGTGGAAGTTATGTCCGTCTAAAGTTAGGGCAAAGTAAGGGAGTTCGGTTACGAAAAATCAGGGAAGAAATTGGCCAAGTGTGGGCGACCCATTACAGAGTGACACGTGGCATCTCTTAAAATTTTGATTCAAAACTTCAATCTAGCATAACTTTGGCTAGGATGATCCGTTTTTGACGTTCTTTTTATCGATCTTCATGGTTTTTCATAACCTATTTATTGGTATAGGTTTCATGGCCTGGTTTGACCATTCTCTAAAAGTCAACTCTAGCAAGGCTTAATAAGCTTTAAGGTTTCTAGAATTTTATATGACTTTGTGTTTCAAAACAATGTTCCAACACTTCCTAAAATCTTTATAATATATTTGGAGTGTTTAATAATTTCCCAAGATTTATTGACTTATAAATCTTATTATTAAATTCATAATACTATATAATAATGTATAATAATTAGGGTTAAATAGGAGAAAACCTCTAAATAAATTTCCCAATCCCTATAATAATTTAATATTCATAATTACATATAATAATTTAATTTTTAATAAAAGAAATCCCCTAAATTAATTTAGGGGTATTTCAATTGAGGTCATACAATCTCTATGGTGTCTTAAAGCACATTTTGGCTTTACCGATCTTAAGGCATGTTTTTGCCTTGTTAAGATCTTAGATTGTTCCCCAATGGTATTAAGATGGTTATTAACCTTCTTATATCATTAATAGATCATTTAATTAAGTTTAAAGTTAGGGGTATTTCAGTGTTGGCACGGTTGGACAGAAACTGAAAGAATTGATATAGACACTCTTAACAAAGCTCATTTAGTGTGTTGAGTCATCTTGAAGATGTCGAACCATACTTTGATGAACACTTGTGCGTTTTTAAGAGCACAAACATCCACACATGAGTGACGTTAGACTACAAAATGAGCAGAAACAGGTTATTTGTTTGATAGTTCAGAGACAAAGTGTTGTCCGATCAGTCCATGAATGTGCCTGTACTAATTAAAGTAATTGCCTTTGGACCAAATCTGGATGTAATTTCTTATGAAGGGTACGATGTCAACAAATTCACCTTTTTCACAGAACGTCAGGATCGCAAGTCAACGAATCAAAACAGTGGCGTAGAGCTTGAAGCTTATCAAGACTTATATAAAATTAGGGGTGTGGGTTACAGTCCAGTCTCAATAAAACAATCATATTTTGGTGTTATACAAGACATCTGGGTATTGGACTACAACTATGAAATGTGTTTTCCGGTGTAACTGGGTTGACAACAATCATGGCTACCATGAGGAGGATCATGGTATGAAACTGGTTGATCTGTCTAGAGCTACTCCCACGGTTGAGCCATTCGTTGTTGGGATGAAGGTAAGTAGATATTTTATGTAACTGATCCCTATAATCCTAGATGGTCTGTGGTGCTTAAAGAGAGAAGAGGAATAGTTGGTGTGGATAGTGTGGTTGATGGAAGGATAGTATGACACAGAAGATGAACCCCAACTGTTCCTATTTCATTAGAAGAGGCCGAGGTCACAGGCCATCGTGTAGTATATACAATCAGACCATAACGAGGGAATGTGGGTTGAGAGATAAGGGTGTATGTAAGTTATACCATTAAAATTTATATGTAATTAACAATCTTTTATTCTTGCTTGTATATGACCATTGTTAAATTTTGTATTTTTTGTGTCATTATGAAATGCTTAAATTAATTCAAATTTTAATTCAATCCTTGCAGGCATGGCTGAAGAGTTTGAGTTATTTGGCCGCGAGTTCGATGATGTGCAGCAGCAAAGGGTACCAGTTCCTTCTACCAGTGTTGCTACTACTGCTGGCCCATCTACATCTGCCGCCGCTGCGCTGGCCCTCCTACAGCTCTCGCTACTGTTGCTGCCCCTCCATGAGTGCACCTTCTACGAGTGCTACTTAAAGGCCCAGAGGTAGAGGTCCGACCCGTGGGCTGAAGCTGTAGAAACCAGATGAGATCAGTCTTGTCTGGGACAAGTATGAGAGGTATTGTGGGGGCAGCAGGTCAGTGTTCGCTAGTATGCTAGGGACTCTGTCCATATCACATTGCTCCATCAACCACAATTTCCACAAGTCCGAAAAGAAGTTAAGGAGACCATCTGGAAGAAGGTGCAAGAATGATAAAGATCCCAGATGAAGTGAAGAAGACCGTCTTTCTACGGTGGGCGGTAAAGCTACATCATTCCGCCACTACTTGGTGGATAACTGGATCACCAGGGTGCCCCCACGCGAGCCTCCGCCGTATGTTGTGTACAACGGCATGATCACCGCGAAGAGGAGTGGAAGGAGTTCATGAGCAGCACTCCACCCTGAGTTTAGGGTATGTTTGTGTGTACTCTTTTCTAAATTAATGCTCATAATGCTTTATCCCTGATTTTCTAATTAATTTTCTATTGTACTTTCTTAACAACAAAGACAAGAACAAGCACGGCAAAACCGTGAAGCTAATCTGTACCCCACACCATGGGACGAAGGGGATATGTGGGCAGCCTCGATCTGTGGAAAGAAGCTGGTTTGCTGACGTAGAGGAACGAGGATGGTAGTGAATGCCCGATTGAGGATGTCTATGAGGCGAGTAGGGTGCAGATGTACCTACTGGGATGCCAGACAACGACCAGCAAAGGTCAGAGGATATTTCCTCATGCTGTGATGGAACAACTGGCTAACCAAATTATAAGTGTTTGAAAGTAGCTATTAAATAATTACTTATATACTCAAGTGTTTGTTGATCTAAAATTAGTGCTAACTTCTTTGACAATTGGATAGTATGAAGCGGCACAGAGAGGAGAAGAAGTACTTACACGCTCATCCTTTTCACGACGACGCTCTCAATCAAGCGCTTGGGAAGAAGGATCACCCGGGGCGTGTTAGAGGATTTGGGGAGAAGGCATTAGAAGCACGTATTCTCGCCATCTGCTAGGAAGGGTCAAAGAATGCTGCTGACATTGAGCGACCGGTGGGACGTTAGACGAAGTTCGCACTACTGCGTCAAGCTAATGAGGAGAAACGGGCGCGCTGAGCCAAGCTTATAAGGACAGGCTGCAGCAAGCGTTGCGATGGAGCGATCACAGATGCGTATACTCAGCAGCAGCATGATCCTCTCGATCGTCTTCCTTGTCCAGTGTGCTCCGGCCGCTGCCCGTACCCGTTTCCCAACAACATCAGGTTACCTTGTTTAACTATTTTTCTCCTTAAAAAAGTCCTTTAAATAGTATTAGATTGACGTACTTATTTATTTCATGCAATATCTATGTTTATAAAGGAGCAAAAAAATGTCATCTTCAAATACCATTAGACGGGCACCATGTAGATGTGGCCTACGGACGGGTTGTTGCCATCAGGTCCACTCACGATCAGTTTCGTACGTCTACCCGCATTCTACGCGCGTGTGACCTGAACTGATAATTGGGATTTGAGAATGCATACCTTCCAATGGCGTTTGACAACAAATGCACACTGATTGAAGTGAAGGGAGACATATGGCCTGGGCCAGCCCAGAGAAGATATCAACGCGCCGGCGGGGTCGTGTCCGCAGTAGAAGGGTATATTTTAGATAAATGTTTAATGTTAGTATAATAATCATATTAGTAATTATCTTTACATTCTTAAGCTTATTGTTGTGTGTGAAGGGTAAGAATCCAGTGACTCGAGGTGTGAAAAGTAAGAATCTAGTGCCCGTCCGGACTCGCACTAGGACTTTGAGGCGCCAAGAGTAAGTTCACACTGCCATGAAAAACTTATTAAAGCCTTAGGGCCTCGTCAGGTCAATCTCTACGACAAAGATCATTGCGAAGTCACCAATCTATCAACTTGATGATGACGATTCCAAAGTCGACGTTTCACACGAAGAAGAATATGACCAACGGCTATAACTTTGGTGACATCAGAGAGATGATAGGTGGAGATACCTGAACATTAACAGTATTCAAGCTTTTCTAAAGTAAGTGTTCTTTCTCTATAACTGTAAAAAAAATATAGAATAAGTATTTATGAAGTGGCATTAGCTAGTTTTTTATAGTATGTGATATAATAGAGGGTCTACTGGAGAGATGTAATGAGGAGAAATCACCTCCATTACTGCGGGTGTGCCAGGAGCGTTATCGTTAACTCAATCACTAGGGACCTGGGGTGGTTTTGTGAATACATGAAGCATTGCTTCAATCTTGCTGATGAATAGAATAAATTATTTTTGCTAATGTTGTATCCCAAACGTGAGTTCTGATATAAATTTACATACTAATTAGCTAACTTTTTTACCTTAATTTCTTATTTATTTGTATTTGAAATTGTAGCTACACTGGGCTATTTATCTTCTGCAAATACCACCGCTTCTCTGCTCGTTATAGATCCACTAGGGCAGTGGAAAAAATTCACACTGAAGTCTTAATCAAAACATAAATTTAATTACTATTTAATTATTTGTAGGTTTTGAACCAAATTAATTTACTCGTTATTGTGCTTAATGCTTTTGTTAATATGTGATAGTTGTTACAGTCAAACCATTCAGGGAGAGTTTGCTGACATGAAAGTTGAATACATCAAGGTTTGGTAATTCATTTATTTCATTTGTGTTGCTTATATTTATACAATTGTTTTACATTTGTGAATTTGATGATTTAGTGCCCTACCCAAAAGGATTTTATGAGTTGTGGGTACTACGTGATGCGGTATATGTACGAGTTCTGCGGGTACTTCCCAGCATTTAGAACTCCGAAGACAAGGTAATACGAACATTGTCTTGTATTTAATTCTTTGTGCAGATTTTTTGTGTCTTTATCTCAATCTCATTATGTGTTCCATTCCTTTTCTTATTCCAGATTAAAGAGCATTATGCCCGATCCTCGACTTATAGTGCAAAGACTTGTATCATGTCAGATGTAGCATGGCAGCCTTATTTTTGAGAATGAAGTGGTAGACTAGCTAGCTTTTTGTATATATTTGTAGTGGCATGAAAAAATCACAATCAATGAATGAATGCTAGCTGCTTGTGTGCCTCGATTTTTTAAAACCCTACCCTATGTTGATCAAGTTGATTAGGATCTAGTCGGGTTAGGTCCACTTATAACCTAAGATTAATAACTATGTCATATAACATTAATTATTAAAACCTAAGCTAGCTCACTGGAAACTATTATGAGTCGCCACCTAATTTTTACCTAGATTAAATTAGGAAAGGAGAGTTCGGGTTCAGGGGCTGATATTCGACTTAATTAGGGTTCAATTATTACTTTCATTACCCAAGAAGTTGTTTTTCCTCTACTTAGTCTAATTATGGCTTATTACGAGTCGTTTTAACCTAAGTGCGAGCTTCTGATTTTTTTGTATTCATAACATTTTTTGACAGAAAAATAAAGTGAATTTGAAATTACCTAAACTAGGATTTCAGAGGCAGAATTAGGTCAAAATTGTTTCTGTCCGTAGCCACGGACCTAAAATCCAAGACACGGACCCCACCCCAATTGAATTACATAATTACGAAAACAGAACTAAAATAAAAAACGTAAACTTGAAAGTCCGAGGCCACGGACATGGTGTCCGTGGGGCCCGGACATGTACTGTTAAAAACCCCCTAAATTTGAAAAATTGGAAAATAAGAAATCCTGCCACCTTCCGTGGGTGTCCGTGGTCACGGACAACCGGTCCGTTGTCCCGGACCATGCGTCTAAGGTCACAGACCATCCACGGACAGTGGGTTTTTGATGGTTCCCGACGGTGTTTTTGGCTAAAAAATTATGGCTGTGCAGCCTGAAAGATTTCCAATATGTTAGTAATCAGAGATTCTCGATTTGAAGTCGAATTAAATACGAAACTTAATGCACAAGTTAGTGAACATAAGCAAAGAAAAATGACAATTCAGAAACAGAAAGGAATTGTTTCGAGGCCAAATTTTAATATAAGGTTAGATTAACCGTGGGGAGTTAGAAAATCTGGGTTCCAACCTGTTTACATTCGGATTTGAGGTGTTTCTTCACGTCGGGTGTCTTTTGGTGCTCCGTCGGAGTCGGTTCGGTTTGGGTTCGAGACCAGCTTCTGACTATTGGTTATTGGTGATGTTCTTCACGTTTTGGTGCTGTTTTGGTGAAGGTGTTGATGATGGATGATGTTGTGGAGAGTGAAAAAGGTGTTTTGGTGTTGATTTTGTGAGATTTCGATGAAATTTTGGGGTGGATGTGTAAAAAACGTGGGGAGGTTGTGACGGCTGAGTTTCTTGAGTGTGTTAGGGTTCTTCAAGTTCTGATTGATCAAAGGATAAGACTCCTTATATAGGCTTCCTTAAAGATAGATAAATCCGGTAAAAACCAAGATTTACCGACATTTTAGCTTAAGGGCTTCCAAAAGAGATTGACTATGAAATTTTAAACATGGATATAGGATGGTATTTGATTTTCCTAAAGTGGAATTGAAGTTTTTGGATATTGGAATATTTTTAAATTCAATTTCTCGTCAGATTCAATCAGAATTTTCTAGAAAATTATTGGAAATTCTAAAAATCAAAATTCCAACGCCATTATGTCCAAAATGTCTCCTCTATCATGGGTTAAAATTTCAAAGCTTTTTGAATTGATTGACCCTTCTTTGGAGGAAGAGAAAGCTCATTGGGGGTTAGGAGCCTTAAAAATTACGAAAAAGCCCCTGAAGATGACTAAGCTGTCCCTAGTACAATGAAATGTGCTGATCGAACTGGGAACCCTCGCTACTTGACCAAACTAGCCCATTAGTAGAGACTCTCTTAGGGGTTAAAATTTGGGTATAACAGATTGCCCCCGTCAACTAGACTTTGTAATGGAAATGAAAAGGCTAGTGATGCTTGAGTGATACCCCAAAATTTTGGATCTTAAAGGACCCCGCATGCAATGAAATCCGACAAGTTGTGTCGAGCTGTTCTAAGGTGCTGACTACCTATGAGTAGAGTGGAAGGATGTCGAGCGATTCTAAGGCGTCGACCACCTAAAGGTAAAATGAAGTAATGTCGGATTATTCTAAGGTGCCGACTACCATAAGGAGATATGATGTCAAGTTATTCTAAGGCGTTGACTACTATATGAATGAATGATGTCAAGCTATTCTAAGACGTTGAACTACCTATAATGAATGAAATGATGATGTCAAGCTATTATAAGGCGTGACTACCTATAATGAATGAAATTATGATTCAAGTTATTCTAAGGAATTGCCTGCCAAAGTGAAATAAAAGTCATGCCGAACTGAAATACCCCGAACTTAAATATAGGGATTAAAATTTAATCCAATATGTAATTAAGGGCCTAATGACGCCTAAATAATATTGGTAAGGAAAAATAAATCCAAAAAGAAATAAAGAAACGCTTAAAAGGCGAAAACCGCTAAATAAGCATTAAATAACCATAGGAGGTATGAGACCTCGGTTAGCGTATTATAAGGATTCTAAAGGCTTAATTAAGTCTAAATAAATAAGAGGGAACAAATCCCGAAGAAAACGGATCCTTAAAGTGGATTAAAAACACTAACGAACATTAAAGCGCGTTTTTCGAGGTAACCGGGAAAACGTGACTTTAAGCGGGTTAAATAGACTCGTAACAATTTTGGTCAACTAAATAATCATTAATAAATATTAGTGAAGCTTTAGAACCAATAAAATCAATAAACGAGAGATTAGTAAAAACTGTCAAAAACGGGAAGTTGTGGGGTAGAAACATAAATAACACGAACTTATGTGTCCAATGTTGTAAAAAGAAATTCAAAACCCACATGGGTCTGTATGGGCTGCGATTTGGCCCCCCTCTCACACTATTAGTTGCCTTTCCATTTGCAAAAGACACAAATCTCTCTCCAATTCACTCATTTCCTCACGTACTCACTCCCCTCACTCTCTCAATTCGTTCTTTCTTCTTCTCCAAACCACCGAACAGCCATGGAGGAATAAGAGAACTCACACAAAACCTCACCTTCTCTCCTTTGTAACTCCCTCAATACTCTTCCAAAAATCACAAAAATTGTACCATCGTCTTCCTCTCTTCAAGAGCAACAATCCTCTCTTTTCAAAATCCAGAAAAGAGCATTTTCGTTTTTATGGGTATACCCCATTTGGAGCTTCAGGACTACCATTAGAAGGCTCTCCTTCTTCTTGTTCTTCTAAGGTAAAAACATTCTCAAAAACTTTAACTTGTTCTAGCCTCAAAGGCAAAACGAAATCTGAGCTAAAAACCCTTGTTTACTCCTTGTGTTCTAGTCGTTTCTGAGCTCATTGGTGGAGTTGGAACCTTGTACGTGAACCACTCCAAGCTTTGTTTGCACTCTTGAGAGGTAAAGGAAATGCTAAACCTAAATCTTATATTTAACCGTACGTAAGGTTAGGTTAGTCTTGGTATTGAATCTGTGGGTTATGATGTTAGACTTGTGAAGTAACCGGTGGAGAAAGAAAAGAAGGCAGAAGAAAGGAAGGAAAGGAAAGAAAAAAACAGAAGCAAAAACAAGGTAAAAACTTACCTCTGTTCAACCGTGAGCAAATGTGAGAGTGTGTACGTATATATATATATTGTTTAACCAATGAAGAACCTACTGTAACCATATAAAACAGATGAGCATAATGGTAGAGTTAACATTAGTTGAAATCTGTCAAACAAAAATACTTAGACTGCTGCTGTGTAAGTATTGAACTGATGCACATATATATATGTAACTGTCGGATGCATATATAAACTGATGCAGGTTGAACCGATGTTGTTTTGTGAAAGAATTAGTGTGAGGATAATGTAAGGTTATAGGGGAAGCTATGGCAAAATTTACCTAGAAACTATGTCACTTAAGAGCTGTTAGCATTGTAGAAGAGAATGAAAATAAATCAGAAGCAGTAGCAGCAACTCGTTGAACTGCAACAGAGGGAAAATAAGTGGAATAGTGAAAATGGTGAGATAGCAGTAGGTTGAGAGAATTGATTTTGGTGATGAATTTAGGTGAGTTAGATACTTGGATAAGTAGTTAAACACATAATATTAACATTAGAAACCATAGGGAAGTGATTAAAGGAAGAAGACAATGAAACAGAGCATGGAAATATTTCTGTCGTAACAGACCATTGTTGGTCCGGGACCTAGGTCCTACATTAAGGCCCGGACCAACCTTTCAAAATAAACGTGAGTTTTCAATTTCCTTCTGGTCCGGGACTTGCCCCTGGTGCAAGGACCCGGACCACTTGTCAAAAACAATACGAGAGTTAGAGTAGGTGGTGGTCCGGGACTTAAGTCCCAAACAAGGACCCGGACCACCCCTGTAAAATAGGCCGAGGATTGAGCAATGTTTGGGTCCGGGACTTGCTCCCTGTATAAGGACCCGGACCAATACTATAATTCACCCGAGAGCAATTTTAACGGGTTGTAAGATAAGGAATTGTTTGGGTATGGTTATATAAGTTACTTGAGACTTAATTAATCATAATTAAAAACCATTAGGGGTAGGAACAAGTTAGAATAAGAATGTGAAGTAAGTAAAGAATGAAAATAAAATTGTACAAGTAAAAACTAATAAGTATGTAAAATGTATGAAATTGTATAACTCGAATTAGTAAGTATGAACCGGGAAAACTTAAGAAGCGAAGTAAGGTTTGTGAATCTTAGCTGATTGCTTGTGTAATGCTATGTATATAATAGGACTTTATTTGTGACACCGGAGGACGTTCGGAAACACGTACAACGGTGAACGGTATGATTTCTTCATGCCCTGTATCCTAATCTGGTTACCCCGATTTGTGTGCTTATTTGATCACCTAAATAAGATAAAAGCATGAATCGGACTATATTGCACCTACTTGTGCGTGATTGTATTGTTCTCGATATTTGTCTTGAACACTAGTTTGTATAATTCATGAAATATATGAATGATGGATGAATGGTATTCGAACCTCGTATTATACTTGTGTAATGTATTGTACCTCGTATGTATGTGTATGTGTGTATTGTATTATTGTGGCTTGAATGTTGACTTGTGCTAATTCCCAACTATCTAACTCCTAACTTAAGAGAGTAAATTGGAATGAGTACAAGTCCGATATAGCTTCGGCCACGCGTGAGGATGCGGAGTCACGAGAGGTTGGCTGCAATTCCTGACTCTTAAACTGGTCCGCGGCCCAAACCCCTTAAATGGGTAGCATCCCGGATTGGTGAGTCAAGTAAATCCCGGTGGTGGGACGGTGTAGTCCCGGGCCGGAGGTCCCGACGACTTAACATGAGTAAGAGTAAGAGTAAGAGTAAGTAAGTATGGATCCGTAAGTATGTATGAGTATGTATGCGTAAGTAATATGAGACGAGTAAAAGAGTAATCTCCACCCGATTAACCCGGGTGGACAAATGAAGCTAACACAGTATTGGACATTGTATATGCATTGTGTATGGATTTGGTATGTAATGATTATGTAACGTGCAGGTATTGTGAATGTGTATTCGGAAGAAGGTAAGTAAGTATTGTTGGACTTGTATAACTTCTTGGTATGTGTTGGAATGTATTCGTGTACTCCTTGTGTAAGTATTGTAGTATTGTATTTAAGAGCATGTATGCATGTATGCTTGAATGAAAATGAACTGCATGTATTCGACCAAGTGGTCGGCGTACCCTCACTAGTACGCGGGGTATGCGGTTATCATGCTCGGCGAAAGCTGACCCCTTCGGGGGACATTTTTAGTGTGCAGGTACCCGAAGAGGACATAGTCAAGGCATGAGACCGGTGACTACACTCGGATAGTAGAAGTAGAATGTAGAAGTGTATCAAGTGGTACACCCTTGTACTTGGGAAGTAAATAGTTGTGAGGAATGGGTACACATAGACTCTTAATGAGTACATAGAAGCTTGGAAGAAGAAGATAGTATTGTATATGTATTTGGAACTTAGTAAACTCGGTTATGTACATTGTATTGTATGGGCTATGAAGGAGTATTGTAATGAAGGGAAGTTTTAGTATCGGAATTAGTAATTGGAGAATGTAATGTATGTGTGTAGAACTCGGATATTCCGGTCCATCAGACCGACGCTGTATGTAGAAGTAGTTGCCTTGTTAGTCACGTGGGTGACTAACGGCATTGTATCACCCATTGTATGTAAGTATATATCCGCTGCGTGTATCTGATTTGTAAGGAGATTGGACGGTAAGCACCGTATTAATGGTAGGGGTGTTACAAAAAGTGGTATCAGAGCGAAGTATCGCTCTGATGACTGGAAATACCGAGTTTAGGAAACACCGAGTTAGGATTTAGAAGCTTAGGGCTAAGGGCTGAGTGATAGCATTAGAGATATGCTAGTTAGGAACTACCGGTGAGTACCGGATACCTATGATACCAGACCCGCCCTCCACTAACCCTATTGTATAACTTGGGAAAGTACGCCAGAGAGAAGGAAAGACCTCTCATACTCGGAAAACCCGATCTGGCAGTGGGGAAGCAATCACACAGTAAACAAGAACCGACACGTAGTAGATTCCAAGAAATGGAAGACCCGGAGATGAATCCCGGATGAACAATAATACCCGCACTTAATAGCGGTGGAATGAGCACTCCAACCATAAGGAGGCTACAACTTACAACAGCATGGGGCGACGTGCTTAGCAGTCGCGAGAACCTAGCTAATCAATCAGCAGCAGGAAAAGAAGCGCTAAACGTACAACGAACTGGAAAAGGAACAGTAATGGGACCCGAGACACAGGCCTGCGGGACAACAGTAAAAGCCAAGCGGCACCACCAACGGCATGCTAGCTGGCTAAGAACATAGTCAGAAGTGATTAACTCTAAATTACAACGCCAAAAGGCTGCAACACCTGGCCAGTACGGCTCAGACAACTACAAGGACAACCATGAGATATAATTCAATAGGACTACAAGAGTAGTGCCTAAACAAGGAAGGCTCAGTAACCACCACAAATGAGTGGGAACGAGCCACAAGGAACGACACTAAACCAAATAGAGTGGGAACCTCCAAGGATTGGAGAAGTACCCAGATCAATGACAGCCATGTCAAACTTACTAAGAAGTTACTCGGAAGAGTAATTAACCCAAGTAAACGATCTACAAGATCAAAGGAAGAGTCAACAAGACAATCGAGAACCAGTGAAAACCATACCGTGACCGGTATCGGTTTACCCAAAAACCACCAGTACTACGCACTTGCCACGGCAAGTGCAGTAAGGACAGGAGCATGTAAAGGAACTTTTAACATACCACAGGTACGTAGTAATGTACCGTGACAGCGATGAAGCGACTACAGGAATAAACATCCTAAAACTGAAGGAATGAAACCCTGGAAGGGCCTGACTGCCTGACCACTACATTTAGAACACACCAGTCAGCGGGAAGCTAGACTTGGCCAAGACCTCAAGAATGGCTATGCCATGAAAGACTTCTTTTGCCACCGCACCATGTTTTAAAACCAATTTTTCTTTCAAAACCACAAACTTTTCTTTTGAACCTTGGATTTTAAAACCCAAACCAACAGGATCACGGTGAGTATCATAGAATGATACAAGAGGAGTTGACAATAGAATACTTCACCTAGGCGTGTGACGAGCACTACGAGTGTACCCAATTACGGGATGTGGGACAACCGCACTCCGAAGGAGCTTGCGGGCCTGACACGTAGTCGGGTAAGTGGTAACGTATCAGCATGGTACCCCACGTATGTATACATGTAGTGTACGACACACGGGAAGTAGTCAGCTCCGTTCTACGGACCATCAGTGAGTTCAAACCAGAACAACTGGACACCTCAGACAATTCAGCATAAAGGAACTCAGAAGACCCATATGAATATAAGGAGCAAGAACTAGGAAGTGCAAAGAGCACAGACTAAAAAGTATAGACATTGGATATGTCCCAAGGACACCAAGCAAATATATGACAGCGGGGAAGGATACCCAGCCTAAACACAGTAAGGCAATCGCCTAACGTGAACACCACGATACTCAACAACGGGGCAAAGTCCCCAAGAGCAATCACAAGATTACCACTAAATATAATCCGTCATCGAAAAGGGTATTAAACCTAGTCTCAAGCGCTAGGAGCAAGTATAAACAGTCTACCCAACGACGGGAGACGTCACAAACCTAAAGAAGATAGCTTAATACAATACCATAAGACGGTATGGAGGACAACACTTGTCATAAACATTAGCCGGATGTAACGGCATAACTACCAACACCCAGGAGCGATCCTTGAAGGGTGTCTGCGTTAGCAACAGTTGAATAAGCATAATGATATGAGCACGGGAGCTAAAACGAACATTCGGTTAGGACACCGAAGGGATTTCACTTAACAGGAAACACCCTAAGGTACTGAGAGGCACCTATTAATACCATTTTGCCAAAAGGGCCTCCTATAAACGGAAGCGTGATGTCACGACTTGCCATGGAGCCAGTAATACCTCCAACCCCATAATGGTATACAAGGAGTGAAAAGATGTATAAGCAGCTTGCAAAGAGCATAGCTTGCAGCAATAAGGCTTGAAAGCCATCAACCAACTATGTTAGTTAAGCCTTAACGGTTGCATAACCCACACCATTTAGTGGCAAGACATGCAAGAGATAATACCTCATACGACAAGAAATCAACAACTGGACCATCAGTTCAAACCCAACATCCTGAGTGGCTTGGAGTAATGGCCATCTCAGAGTCACTGTCACTAGAGCACCAGTCTAGTATACAGTTGACAAGCTTTTAATTACCCTCCATGCCTACTGTAGCTAATAACACAGAGGCATAAGAATCAGGATAATGCCAACATTGGCTTAGTCCACATTTGGACACTACGAGAAACCCAAGGAAGGTACTCCTCGTTAGCCAAAGACCACCAATGTGGTGAAGGTGTGAACCCTTAGAAAGGCTTCCATCTATTATAACAGTAAAGCCTACGCAAATAGATATTGCCAACAGGCGATGGAATAAGGAAATGAGATTTCCAAACCATTATGACTTAAGGAGTAAGCATACTCCATATGCACCCAAGCATGTGGTGAACCATTGTATAAACACCAACATGGCAAACCTTGTCATGAGATCTATGAGTGGAAACAAGCCTCTCAACAAGAACTTCATTTATCAATGATAGAACGGGACCAGAAAACCCTTGAAGTTTCTTGGGACGTCCCGGTGAGGTACATACCCAAGTAATACTGCACAGCCAGAGCCCATAACCAATGCTCAGCTTTGGGAGGAGAGTAATCGTCAAAAACAATCAATGTGAGTGCACATTGCACACCACGAATGACCAATGCTCAAGAGAGCCTGTAACCCGATAAATTACTTCATCCTTGGTCAACCAAGATACCTGGTAGATTGTACCTTAAATGATGATAGAATGTGAGGTAATCTAACCTACACATAAAACCTAAGTTGAATAAGACATCTCCACATTGGGAAATAATCACATCACGGTATGCTACGACAACCGTCATACACACGAACAGGGGAAACCCTCAGTGTTCATACCATAAGGAAATGGTGCCAATGACAGTGGCAATAAGTAAAGAGGAACTATCACAGTAACGGAAACAGTAAAAACAATGTTGTACAATGAGTAAGAATACGGTGCGCAACAAGCGACCGCTATAAGGAAGTAGCAGATAATGATACGGAGTATAAGTATGAGAAGACAAGCAGAAATATTCCTTCCTATCACATAAGTGACTTACTGTCAAGCGTTTACGCCTCTGCACTCTGTATGACTGAGTGTTTTGGTATTGCACTTGTTCAGCTAACGATCTAATGGGATGGCTAGGGATATGGAGAATGTAAACCATAGTAAACCTTCCTTCACCAACAACATGGCATAAGCCAGTTAAGCAAGCTTAGCAACAAACCGTGCGGCCTAAGGCCAAAGAAGCACGAAGAGTGTAACACACACTAACAATCACAAGATGTGAATTCCATCGGAATAAAAGGTGAAAGAAGATGTATGAAAGTCACTAGAACCGACGCATAGAAATGCAAGGTCATACAAGTAAAGAACACTTGTACTGGACCAGAGGAACTGGTATGTTTCAGAAACTATTGACACCAGAGGAAGCACTACAACTAAGTAGTGACTTAACCTCGCCCGACAATAAGTCGGAGGAACTTAGTGAATAATCGTGGAAGCACGAATAGCATGTGCAGTTGATTACCAGAGAGCTGGTTACAATCTACAACTAACTATAGTTCAAACATGGTAAAAGAATACCGCAATTGTTTAGTAACCCGAGTTATCAGGGTCACGCGCAGAAGCTAGTGGGCCCTAGCTAGGAGAAAATATACCTAGTGAGTATAATAGAATGGCTATTAATGCCTTGAAGCCGGTTAGGCTAGAACCGAATTAATTATGAGTTAAATAAACTCATATAGGAATTCTTGGTACAAAGACTAAACCATCGGTATGGTTAAGACCCTTTGACCAGAGCATATTGTACAGTATACCGTAGTGAAGCTAAACGCTTCAGATTGCCCAAATTGATTAAACCAATGTTTAATAATAATAACATATGGTAGATTACGTGGGCGTAATCCCTTTTAAGGGGGGTAGAGCGAAAACCGCATAATGAGAATTTCATGAATAAAACTCATAAACAATAATGTGCTTAGCACAGACGAGAATCAAATTGATGATTGGTACTATGTTAAATAAACATATGTATTCAATTATATTGAAATTATGGTAATTAGGCATGAGAGATGCAAATACCATAGGATGGATGTACCTACCTTGTAACACCGTGTAAGAGTATTAGTAAAAGAAAAGTAATGAGTAGTGGACGGAGCTCCACAAGTATTGTAGCCTTGAAGAAGTAGTACGAAGTAAATGAGAATAGTAGATGAATGAATTCTAAGAGTAGTGTATTCGTAAGTAGGTTATTGGAAGTAAATTGAGAACAACTAAATTCTACAAGTATGGTAATTCCTAGTTAGAATATTTGAAACAATGGAGAGTAATGGATGGAAGTAGTGAAGGTGGATGAAGTGAGCACTTAGGTATTGAACCACGGAGTAAAGTATTTTGGAAATAGAGTGAGGATGATCGATGGATTGAATCCATCCGTTGGAGACGTATGGATGACTAGGAAGAGTAAAAATATAAACATGAAAATAATTAAATTATTTGTTTGTTTGAAACTGATGTGGGAAGTCGAACTTGATCCTGATCAGATCAAGGGAAACCGAACACAAATTGGGGTGGAAAGATAGTTCAACACTGGTGCTGATCACATCAGGGTCGAACGATTCTTGAAGCTCCCCTCAAGTGGTCACAAGAATCACACATAGGATAGAAGTAATGAAAATAAATTGGAACTTGGAGTTGGATGCTTTAGAAAGATTTCTAATTAGCTATTGGGAAGGATCTTCCTTAGACTAGAGAATGAGGATTTGTTAGAAGCTTATACCGGAGAAGGTCGTAGTAGTATAGCGTATTGTATTATTCAAGGGCAGCGGGACATAGAGGAGTCCTGTGTCGAGATGACCTGAGTGCCGGCGGGATTGTAATGTGTATTGCATGGCTTTGGGGATAGCTTTGCACTGTGTGTATGTATAAATTTTGTAATGAGGAACCGGATGATTGATAGTAACATGGATTGGAGTAAGTATTGTACCTTGGTATGATAGGGAAAGGGGAAACCATGAGTAACGAATTTGGGAATTGTAAGGAGGAAGAATATGTGACTTTTGGTATTAGACATGTAAGAATGAGTAAGCACTGTAAGCCTATAACCTCGAACAACTTTGAGGACAAAGTTCTTAAGGGGGGTAGATTGAAATACCCCGAACTTAAATATAGGGATTAAAATTTAATCCAATATGTAATTAAGGGCCTAATGACGCCTAAATAATATTGGTAAGGAAAAATAAATCCAAAAAGAAATAAAGAAACGCTTAAAAGGCGAAAACCGCTAAATAAGCATTAAATAACCATAGGAGGTATGAGACCTCGGTTAGCGTATTATAAGGATTCTAAAGGCTTAATTAAGTCTAAATAAATAAGAGGGAACAAATCCCGAAGAAAACGGATCCTTAAGGGTGGATTAAAAACACTAACGAACATTAAAGCGCGTTTTTCGAGGTAACCGGGAAAACGTGACTTTAAGCGGGTTAAATAGACTCGTAACAATTTTGGTCAACTAAATAATCATTAATAAATATTAGTGAAGCTTTAGAACCAATAAAATCAATAAAACGAGAGATTAGTAAAAACTGTCAAAACGGGAAGTGTGTGGGGTAGAAACATAAATAACACGAACTTATGTGTCCAATGTTGTAAAAAGAAATTCAAAACCCACATGGGTCTGTATGGGCTGCGATTTGGCCCCCCTCTCACACTATTAGTTGCCTTTCCATTTGCAAAAAGACAAATCTCTCTCCAATTCACTCATTTCCTCACGTACTCACTCCCCCTCACTCTCTCAATTCGTTCTTTCTTCTTCTCCAAACCACCGAACAGCCATGGAGGAATAAGAGAACTCACACAAAACCTCACCTTCTCTCCTTTGTAACTCCCTCAATACTCTTCCAAAAATCACAAAAATTGTACCATCGTCTTCCTCTCTTCAAGAGCAACAATCCTCTCTTTTCAAAATCCAGAAAAGAGCATTTTCGTTTTTATGGGTATACCCCATTTGGAGCTTCAGGACTACCATTAGAAGGCTCTCCTTCTTCTTGTTCTTCTAAGGTAAAAACATTCTCAAAAACTTTAACTTGTTCTAGCCTCAAAGGCAAAACGAAATCTGAGCTAAAAACCCTTGTTTACTCCTTGTGTTCTAGTCGTTTCTGAGCTCATTGGTGGAGTTGGAACCTTGTACGTGAACCACTCCAAGCTTTGTTTGCACTCTTGAGAGGTAAAGGAAATGCTAAACCTAAATCTTATATTTAACCGTACGTAAGGTTAGGTTAGTCTTGGTATTGAATCTGTGGGTTATGATGTTAGACTTGTGAAGTAACCGGTGGAGAAAGAAAAGAAGGCAGAAGAAAGGAAGGAAAGGAAAGAAAACAAAACAGAAGCAAAAACAAGGTAAAAACTTACCTCTGTTCAACCGTGAGCAAATGTGAGAGTGTGTACGTATATATATATATTGTTTAACCAATGAAGAACCTACTGTAACCATATAAAACAGATGAGCATAATGGTAGAGTTAACATTAGTTGAAATCTGTCAAACAAAAATACTTAGACTGCTGCTGTGTAAGTATTGAACTGATGCACATATATATATATGTAACTGTCGGATGCATATATAAACTGATGCAGGTTGAACCGATGTTGTTTTGTGAAAGAATTAGTGTGAGGATAATGTAAGGTTATAGGGGAAGCTATGGCAAAATTTACCTAGAAACTATGTCACTTAAGAGCTGTTAGCATTGTAGAAGAGAATGAAAATAAATCAGAAGCAGTAGCAGCAACTCGTTGAACTGCAACAGAGGGAAAATAAGTGGAATAGTGAAAATGGTGAGATAGCAGTAGGTTGAGAGAATTGATTTTGGTGATGAATTTAGGTGAGTTAGATACTTGGATAAGTAGTTAAACACATAATATTAACATTAGAAACCATAGGGAAGTGATTAAAGGAAGAAGACAATGAAACAGAGCATGGAAATATTTCTGTCGTAACAGACCATTGTTGGTCCGGGACCTAGGTCCTACATTAAGGCCCGGACCAACCTTTCAAAATAAACGTGAGTTTTCAATTTCCTTCTGGTCCGGGACTTGCCCCTGGTGCAAGGACCCGGACCACTTGTCAAAAACAATACGAGAGTTAGAGTAGGTGGTGGTCCGGGACTTAAGTCCCAAACAAGGACCCGGACCACCCCTGTAAAATAGGCCGAGGATTGAGCAATGTTTGGGTCCGGGACTTGCTCCCTGTATAAGGACCCGGACCAATACTATAATTCACCCGAGAGCAATTTTAACGGGTTGTAAGATAAGGAATTGTTTGGGTATGGTTATATAAGTTACTTGAGACTTAATTAATCATAATTAAAAACCATTAGGGGTAGGAACAAGTTAGAATAAGAATGTGAAGTAAGTAAAGAATGAAAATAAAATTGTACAAGTAAAAACTAATAAGTATGTAAAATGTATGAAATTGTATAACTCGAATTAGTAAGTATGAACCGGGAAAACTTAAGAAGCGAAGTAAGGTTTGTGAATCTTAGCTGATTGCTTGTGTAATGCTATGTATATAATAGGACTTTATTTGTGACACCGGAGGACGTTCGGAAACACGTACAACGGTGAACGGTATGATTTCTTCATGCCCTGTATCCTAATCTGGTTACCCCGATTTGTGTGCTTATTTGATCACCTAAATAAGATAAAAGCATGAATCGGACTATATTGCACCTACTTGTGCGTGATTGTATTGTTCTCGATATTTGTCTTGAACACTAGTTTGTATAATTCATGAAATATATGAATGATGGATGAATGGTATTCGAACCTCGTATTATACTTGTGTAATGTATTGTACCTCGTATGTATGTGTATGTGTGTATTGTATTATTGTGGCTTGAATGTTGACTTGTGCTAATTCCCAACTATCTAACTCCTAACTTAAGAGAGTAAATTGGAATGAGTACAAGTCCGATATAGCTTCGGCCACGCGTGAGGATGCGGAGTCACGAGAGGTTGGCTGCAATTCCTGACTCTTAAACTGGTCCGCGGCCCAAACCCTTAAATGGGTAGCATCCCGGATTGGTGAGTCAAGTAAATCCCGGTGGTGGGACGGTGTAGTCCCCGGGCCGGAGGTCCCGACGACTTAACATGAGTAAGAGTAAGAGTAAGAGTAAGTAAGTATGGATCCGTAAGTATGTATGAGTATGTATGCGTAAGTAATATGAGACGAGTAAAAGAGTAATCTCCACCCGATTACCCGGGTGGACAAATGAAGCTAACACAGTATTGGACATTGTATATGCATTGTGTATGGATTTGGTATGTAATGATTATGTAACGTGCAGGTATTGTGAATGTGTATTCGGAAGAAGGTAAGTAAAGTATTGTTGGACTGTATAACTTCTTGGTATGTGTTGGAATGTATTCGTGTACTCCTTGTGTAAGTATTGTAGTATTGTATTTAAGAGCATGTATGCATGTATATTGAATGAAAATGAACTGCATGTATTCGACCAAGTGGTCGGCGTACCCTCACTAGTACGCGGGGTATGCGGTTATCATGCTCGGCGAAAGCTGACCCCTTCGGGGGACATTTTTTAGTGTGCAGGTACCCGAAGAGGACATAGTCAAGGCATGAGACCGGTGACTACACTCGGATAGTAGAAGTAGAATGTAGAAGTGTATCAAGTGGTACACCCTTGTACTTGGGAAGTAAATAGTTGTGAGGAATGGGTACACATAGACTCTTAATGAGTACATAGAAGCTTGGAAGAAGTATTGTATATGTATTTGGAACTTAGTAAACTCGGTTATGTACATTGTATTGTATGGGCTATGAAGGAGTATTGTAATGAAGGGAAGTTTTAGTATCGGAATTAGTAATTGGAGAATGTAATGTATGTGTGTAGAACTCGGATATTCCGGTCCATCAGACCGACGCTGTATGTAGAAGTAGTTGCCTTGTTAGTCACGTGGGTGACTAACGGCATTGTATCACCCATTGTATGTAAGTATATATCCGCTGCGTGTATCTGATTTGTAAGGAGATTGGACGGTAAGCACCGTATTAATGGTAGGGGTGTTACAGCCGTGCATAAATAATTAATGCAGTAGCACACATCACATCATGTATCCAAAACACTTAACACACAAGTGATATCAACCAAATCCGAGCCCAAGGAAATCCTTAGGACAACCCGGGATCAAACCCCCTTACACACCGTTCACCAAGATCTAGGATGCGCAGTGTAGACCACTAGCTCGTCAAGCGTCCTCGTCAGAAGTACGATCTAAACGGTAATAAAACTATAAGTCAGTCTCCATGACTAACTACATCTGGTATTTCCGAAACAAGTAACCCCGACAGTTCATCCCCGTTTTCTACAGTTGTTTGTTACAGGTTTCTCTAAACCGGTCAGCTTTGTTACTAAAACTCGTATGACAAAAACATTTCGACTGTTAAGTTTAATTCATTATATTTCTTTAATCTTATCCACCATTAAATTTAGGTATATAACCTATTGTTGCATGTATGCATGCATTGTTATATTATATTGTATTATTTTACCCACCATCCATTATAATACATTGTATTATATAATCCACTATCTTTAGCAAATTATATTTGCATTCAAAAACTCATAACTTATAGTTTATAACTATTTTTTTTGTAATAACCACTACCATTATATTATATGGTTTCCAACCATGATATATATCCATCCTTATATACATTATTCTTGTATATGTATATATGTACCAATATAGGTAAGTTCCATGAGTTATAAAACTCTTATATTATATGTTACATTTTATCATCTTATATTAGATGATTATTCCCATTAGTTGTATTATATTATACAACTTACATTAAGATTATTATCCAAATATTATGTAACATTTTATGTTGTATAATTACAACTCCTAAGGTTTAATCAATAAATACCTTAGTTTATAAATCTTATTTATTTATAGTTTGTCACATTATTTAATGTGAAATATCCTTACTTATATTAATTCCATTTAACCATATAATTGTTATAACATTTATAACATTATAGACCATAGTCTAAAATTCATATTATAACCTTAATAATTCGGTACAGCACCTTGTTTTATTTAAATTCCATTTGGACCACATAACATTATGTAATGTTATACCATATACTAATATCATATAATATGATATTTTTATTTCCTTTAATTTATAACCTATAGTTTTTATACAAAACTATTTATTATTGCCGCATGGGCACCATATAAAAATCTTATTCTTTTTCATAAACCATAGTTTCATTTATTTACAAAATCACCCCATTATTTATAACATGTTATATATATATATATAATATAACATTTTTAACTTATAAAATGGTATAACCTATGGTTATATTTTTGTAAAATTCCGAACAGACCTCAATATATTCTATAAATGCCATTTGGCCCAATTTATAACATATAGTTTTATAATATCATTAAAATTATATATTACACATATATCTTATTAAATACCCTTATATTATTCTAAAAATCACCAAATTTCACCAGGGTTATAATTACCCTTACTAACCCATATATAATTGGTTATTACTATTACACCTCATATATTTCTCCAAAGTATCATAATGACATAATAACTATATATTATACATATATAGTTTATTTTAATTCCAAAATCAACCCAATAAATTCCTAAAAATTCCTAATAGCCCATGGGTGTTTATAATACCATTTTACACCCTTAATTTTCGGTAATAAACATATTTACCACATATGTTATAAAATTGTTACAATTTAATACTTAACTTATTATAAAACCTTAAATAAGTTATCTAACTTATTTAATTAGGTCAAAACCTACCATGTGGTCAAGGTTGACCACCTTAATATTTCCTTGACCATTAATCTCCACATATTACGGTTCATACCATATCTTTTCAGAAATTACCATTTAACCCCAAAACTTTATATAATCTATAATTTTTATATAAACTCATTTAAACCTCCAATTTTCGGCCATACTATTATATAGCCCTCAAATTTAATTTAATTACACTATCACCCCAATTCCTTGCGGTAATTTATTTTTAGCACCTAAACTTAATTAAAAGCTTATAAATGCATAAATAAAATGGCCTAAAGTACATGGCCTTATTACAAACATTAGCTTATAAAATAAATTACACATAAATGCCCAAAAATGCATTAAACTCTCGGCCCTTACCACAACTTTTCCTTATTTACCAATTTTCCACATAATGTCTTAAATTTGACATTATGCTAATTAATTATTATAAGTTTACTAAACCATTCCTTAATCACCTAAGGTCAAAATAAGACCTTATTAACCATGTTCACTCACGGCATATACATATACATATGTATAAACACATATTAATATACCAAGTGTAGGTTTAAGTGATTTATACCTTGTTTTTGCCTAGTTAAGGCCTTGTTTGACCACGGCCTGCTTAGGATAAAATTTCCACAGCATCATTTACATGTTTTCAAACAGAAATTAAGGCATGATTAGTCTCCAAGCAAGATCTAACTAGGCCTGGCAAAAAAGTAACGAAACGAATATATGACCCGAAACACGACACGATATTAGCATGTATAGGTACTTAATTTTATACACGAAACTAATTTCGTGTCGTGTATCGTATATACATGATTTATTAACGTGTCGTGTACCGTATCTAATTGTATACATATCGTGTATACACGAAATACCCGTAAATAGTTCATGTAGACGTATAATTTGTGTACACATGTAATTCGTGTATAGACGAATAAATTTCGTGTTACTTATTTATTTCATTAATTTGTGTAAATATAATGTTTTGGTATTTATTTTTATAAGTGTTAAATATTTATTTCATTAATTCGTGTACACATGTGATTCGTGTACACATGTAATTCGTGTATACACGAATAATTTCGTATACTTCGTTTCGTTTACAGGTATTTTGAATTTCGTATTCGTATATAGAATTCCATACACGAAAATATTTTCGTGTCGTGTATCGTGTATTTCATGTAAATTTCGTGTCGTGTATCGTTTCTATCATTTACACGATACGAATATACGATTTGACAGGCCTAGATCTAACCATAAGAAGTGTTTTATGTCAATTTTCAAGGTAAAATTTACCTTAGAATACCAAGGTAAACAAAGCTGACTTCGGCCTGTTTTAACAGTAGGCAAAGAGCATTAAAAGAGCTACTAAAACCAAGCTTTAAACTGGTATAACTCAGATTATAAGATGGCTAATTTTTACCTTGTTTAAAGTGCCTAAAATGGTGTTTTTGGCTTGGATCTGGATATACCTTGAAGCTCTTGATATACCAACTGAATAAGTATGTTAAGATGAAGATAATAAGGCTATGAACAAAGTTTCACAACCGAATTTGAAGGGAATCAAAAGATATGTGCTTAAGCACATTTTTATACCTTAAGAACAAGATTAGCTTTCTCCACCTTCTTCCCTTGTTAATGCCGAGATACACCCTACATTTAACCTCCAAAACAACCTAATAACATTGATGGAAATGGTTGATGCTTTGCTCCATGGAAAGAGGAAAGAATTGTGAAGAAAATGGACATAAAATGGCTTAATAAGCTTACCTATGTCAATTTTTGTTCTCTTCTAAAAATGGTGAGTTAGCCACGGTTTAGAGAAGCAAATGAGAGGTTTGGATGAGCTGCTGTCGGCAGGGGTGAAGGAAAATGAAGAAAAGTAGCTTAATTTGCTTTTATGACATAAAATATTACTTTAGCAAATAGTATTTGGTGACTCATTACATTAGCTGTATAACTGATTGGAAATTGATAATTGAGTGGGCATTAAAGCTGTAGGAGGTCGGCAGCATAGGGTATGGTCAATGGATGATGTGTTGACCATGGTTAAATGTAAGGAATTAAATGTTATTTTTGGGTACTATTCATACTAAATTGCCCATTTTGATTTTATTTTTAAACTTTGATTTAGACTTTATCATATAGTCTATCATGTCACATTAATGTTATAAAGAACTTAATATAGTCTTTACAGTGACAAAAAGTCATTATCTTAGAGCTCATACACAAAAAACGTGCTTTAAGGAATTTTAGTGCACATTTTGAGTCGCAGGGTGTTTCTGAGCTCTGTTTTCTTTGAGAACAGTTTTGTTGTGTTCCTTACATGATATTTGATCATGGAATCCAATTTTATCATTTAGAGGTCATTAGACCTTTAAGGTTTTCTTAGAGCATATTTTTGCCCTACTTGACCTTGAAGCATGTAAATGCTTGTTCTTTGTGTTGGAGTGTTGTCCAACAATTGTAATATGTTTATAATGTGTTATATGCTTAGGACAAATTTTTAGGTCCTAAGAAGTTCATTTGGATATTTATTTACCCTAAACAGTCAAAGGGTGCAATATCTTGCTTTGTGTTGACCACTGTTGTTCTCAGTTGACTTTTAAGGCATGTTTAGGCCTTAATTAATGTGATTAGATATTTAATCCATGTTTTATTAGTTTGGGGTATTTCAATCTACCCCCCTTAAAAAGACTTCGTCCCGAAGTCGCTTAATCAAATAGGTAGTATATAAATGTATAACTACCCATTATTCTCATAATGTATATCTATGTGATATATCATTTACACACATCGTATTGTGCTTATACAGCACATAGCCATCACTTTGTGGCGTTAGTTCAATCACATATGGATATAGGTGATCCATCAGCACCACTATTTCCTATCAATTCTACAAACCCTGACAACCTTCCCGAGGTGTCCATAACATACCATCGTTCCACATTCCATATCTAATGATTCATTTTGTATCTAGGCGATACCATATGTAATCATTCTACAAAGCAATATAAATATATATATCACAAGTAGCATAAGAAAGGTACTACACACATGGGTGTAAATACAACATTCAAACAGGTATCTCATAAGATACATACATACAAGTGCACATCACACACAAACAAACCAAACAACGTACGCCCCCGCGTACCAGCATAACCAACAAAACTTCGTATGCCCCGCACACCACCAATTCACTGTATGCCATGCATACGAAACAAACAATAAATAAACCTTGTATGCCCCGCATACCACAACAAAACTTAGTGCACACACGTGCACAGCCAAGAGGCTCTACCCCCCTTAAAAAGGGTTACGCCCCCGTACCCCACAAGTATACAACAGCCGCTCAACAAGGAGCGCTGGATACTTGGCTCTCAAAGAGTTCACCAACTTGTGGATTATCCTCATATCAGAGAGACGGGTATGACTATAGCCCTTCTGGGCTCCACAATACATAAAGGTGAGGCACGGATCAGTTTGTGCTCTCTCCCAAGTTCGTTCTAATGGGCCCACTCGCTCCGTACTGAGGTGCAGACCCATGAACATAGGCTCAGTTTGCCTCTTTACCTTGCTGTGTATCCTCTTGTTTGGATCACTAGCATACATGCGTGTGTCTTCTCTCACTGATATTCAGCTTGAGGTGTAATATGACATTGGATATTATTAGTACTTAGTGCTCTTTGCACTTGTCTTTGTAATACTAAAACGTACCAGCCTACATGTCCACGTACCTCGGTAGTCAGACTCCTACCGTAGCAGTATTTTGAGGCGGTGTAGACAGATCTACTCATACACAGACTTCATCTACCGAAGTCATGACTGGTCATGTCCCACAGGATTTTGGTACCCAACTTCATATAGGCTCGAGGTCATCGAACCTTACAGGCACTATTAAACGCCCCCATTTCCCCATACCAACCAAGCGTTGGTATCGAAATGTAATGACATCATCTTTAGTGATGATATTCTTATTGGGGACTAGATTGGTCCTCCATACCCGATACCAGACACCAGCAGATTGCAGTGGCTACCACCACCCTGGTCGGTGCCTCAGCTCCGTCATAGTCAGTAGTTACTCCTACTCCTGCATCTACTACTGAGGCAGAGGATGATGAGGTGAGCAGGATGAGGTTGAGGCACACACAGTCGAGACTAGAAACCCTCAGATATACAACCTAGATTTTACTAGTCCTTAGTTTGGCGTTGTTTTATTGTTTGAATTAAGGTGGTTTTATTTTGTTTTTTATGCATCATTATGTAACAAGTTTGAAAACTATATGAAGTTTTTGCGAACATTGTTTGTTAATGTTTTATTTGTATTGACCAATGGGATGTATGAAGTTGGAAAGTTAAACATATTCGCATATAACTCTGATTTTTATCATTATCCATCATAATTTTCCTACATTTTTGAGTGATTAAATCAAAACAAAATTGGCTGAAATTTTGAATATAGTAACTAAAACATGCAAACTATACCCATGCAAAATTTCATTGCATTTAGACGTCTACAAGTCGAGTAAACATAGGCCAAAGATGGATAGATAAACATATTCGCACTATAATTCTGATTTTTATTATTATTCGTCATACTTTGCCTACATTTTCAAGTGATCAAATCTAAACCAAAATTGGCTGAAACAGTACAAATTGTACTGGCCATAGCTTCATACCACAATTATTTGATGACATTGTACTACGTGGAAGTAAATGTTAAATAATGAAGATGTGACAACACAAGAGTTATTGAAGCTTGTAGAAGACCTCACTAGAGTTTCCAACAAATCAATTTGTGACTATATATAGAAAGTATGGCTCGTACTTGATCTTTGCACCATATCTTCTTCGAGTAACAATACTATGGATCTTCCATGCACATTATGTCTATATGTTACCCTTTGAGTGATGGCTCAGTATCATCGTATCTAGTTTGTAAACATCATCATAGTTCCTATCTAGTTAGTACACACATCTAGTGTGGTAGTGGATCTCTGAGTAGCACCATCATAACATGTGAACGTGGATACTTGAAGGCCTGCCATTCGCAGCATTCACACTCTCTAGAGTTGATTCAAACTATAAATTTATCTTTGTCTTGGCGTAGGTTTGCATCCCCCATTGTCAACACCTCATACACCAAATCCATGACATCAATAAAAACCACTCGGTGGTAGTTGACAAGAGTTTGGTTCTCAACTGCTTTGCATGATAGATGCTTTGTAAAAAAATGAGCCACTGTTCCTTGGTGCAGTATAGGCTTCCAAGTTATCTTGAAAGTAATCAATTAACTTGTACAGAGTGCTTTCCACAATTGACATTACCGGAAGTAAATGAACCATCTTCAACACCCTATTCATGCACTTCACTAAGTTAGTTGTCATATGACCCCGCCTCTTGCCGTCATCAAAAGCACGAGACCATTTCTCTCTAGGAGGAGCTCATTGAAAAAAGGAGCAATTTAGGGGTTTAAAGAAAGTAAATGATTCAATCTGGCTTGACATATATCTTTCTGAAAACGTAACATGCGCAAACAATATCATCACATAAGATACTTAGACATATTAATAAGACAACTAGTTTGAAATCTAACTATTACCTGTGTTGATTAGGTACTTCTTCCATTCCTTGATTCCAATTCGTGTATGAAAGATTAAAGCAATATGATGAATACGCAAGAACTGTTAGGCATAAGGAGGAAGCCAGTACGGATCCTCCCTCATGATTGACATTATAGCTCCGACGCGATCCGTAATGACTGCCACATCATTCCTAGCTCCAATAACTTTAATATGAACATGGTTAAGAAAATATTTCCAGTCATCTCTTGACTCTGCAGTAACCAGAACAAAGGCCATTGTAATGATCTTGTTGTTACCATCTTGAGCAACAGCAACCAACAATTTACCATTGTACTTACCATATAGGTGGTAGCATCTATTTGCAATATGGGTTTCATATACTTGAAAGCAGTAATGCATGGCCCAAATTCCCAGAAGCAATGTTTAAATTGTCTAACATAAGTGGTTTGAGTTTCGTCTTGGAAGTCAGCAGTTGAATCCAGGTCCACATACGAACTAGGTATAAAGTGTTTGATACTTAGGATACACCTGGGTAATTCAGCATATGACTGCCACCCAATCTCCATAAACCCTTCTTATAGCTTCAGCACGTCCTAACCAAGCTTTATTATAGCCAATTTTCCTTCTGTATTCTGAACGGATAAGTTGAATAAGAGTCTTGACTTGTAATGCGGATTCTCTTTGACTCATGGTATCATCACTTCAGCAATGAAATGATAAGTCAAGAAATGACCATTATTCTCGTTCAGTACAGGAGCACATGAGTGAGGAGTGAATTTTCGTACTCACCATTCAAACACATTCTTCAGCAGCGCATCTCAAATCTGAACTGCAGCCTTTCTCGGCACCATAAAGAATAATTTTTTCTGTTATTCTCGTGCGCAACAAAATCTACGTCTTTTCTGCAAGTGATACTCTTTCACAGTCATCACACAAGAGCATTTTTGTCGGCAAATTCTTTCCCTTTCACAACTCATGGACTGGCCTCCAATACGGCACACCACGTCGATCAATGTCTGATGGTATCTGGCTTATGGCCTGTACATCCACCAACTATGAGAAATGCGGCTCCCGGAGTGTACAGTGGGGAAGGGCCAGCTTCATCAGCAAGGTCGTCTTCATTAGGTAAATCTTCTGGTTCCATCTCGGATCAGCATCCGTTCTTTCATCATTTTCACCTTCAACCCGCACTTGGTCATGCTCGGGAGAATCTTCTGTCGGTTCGTTGTTTTCCTCCGGTGAAGGTGTAGTTACATGCTCGAACTCAACTTGTACAGCCAAGTTATTCAGCACATCGTTATTCTTCTCGAAGTTAGATATCACATCTTCACCCGAGAATCACTAGTCATTTGAAGTGGACGAAACGACACAGATTGATATCTGCTCTCAAGCTTTCTGTAAGCCATGTCGGTGATAACATAATCTCCCCCTAACTCCAAGTCGACAAGACTTTTCACATTATCTATGAAGGATTGAAATATGGAAAGCTCGGATATTTGGGCATATATAAACTTCGACCAATGGGATATATGAAAATATACACCATAAGGATCATATTTGATATCTACATTTAGGAAAAGAGTGCATAGGATTTCCATCGGGGATGTTAGTAGGAATTTGGAATAGATGTGAACTAATGTTGATCTTGCTGAGAGAAAAACAGAAAGTTGCAATTATGATCACAAAGTAGGTTCGAAACACAAATTTATTTAAAGTGTACAAAGACGGGTCGTTGAAGTTTGAAACTAACCGTTATAATCTTTTACACACAAGCCGATAATCTCACTATCGGCTTCTTTGCAATTAGATAAAAACAACAGAAGCTGATAATGAATTATTGGCTTACGTGTAAAAGTCAACCGTTTACTTTATCTCATGCAATGAAGCCAATAATGAGATAATCAGCTTTGGAAGCCGCTAATCTCATTATCGGCTTTGGAAGCCGCTAATCTCATTATCGGCTTTGGAAGCCTCTAATCTCATTATTGGCTCATTGCATTAAAAAAACTCGGTACAGGGCATTTTAGGGAGAACTACCCTTATTGGGAATTGACTCCCTAAACCACCCATTGACGGGGAATTTTCCCTTATATGGGTTAGAAAAATTGGAAACTTCAACTCTCTCCTTCAACAAGCTTATCGCGTGATTTGACAGGGTGTATGAGACAATAATCTCTTTTACAAAAAGTTGAAGACAGATGTCAACTTTTAATTAGTTTCTGGTTAACCAAATGTTAGAAAAAGTTGACTTTATTACACACTGACAACTCTTTATTCATAAACTATAGTTAGATTAATGGACCTTTATTTTTTTTGCAATATTAACTTTGTTTGGACGCCGTGAAGAGGAACACCCCTTGTGTAAAATTAGAGTTTATGACAAACTTTTCACAGATTAATGAGATTTATAGAGCTTTATCCACTTTAAATCTTAATTATTGTTATGTAACAATCTATTAAATTTAAATCCACTAATCAAGTAGTGCCATTAACCACATTTTAACATATAATTAGTTAACTATAGTAACCACCCACATTTATCATAACTGACTCTTGCAACACTGAAATATCCCTAAGATTTATTAAATAAATATAAATAATTTCATTTAAATAATAATTAAAGTAAAGCTTAATTAAATAATTAATTAAGTTTTTTTAAAAAAATAATACTATAAACAAATTAAGGGTACGAATGTTATCGAGATGAATTATTTGATTCATACACTTAAGAGATGAATTTTATCTACAAGCATAAGAATTAAAGAGGTTAATAAACCTCACATAAAATAATGAAATAAAAGAATATAATTAGAGAAATCATTAAATGACTAAATAAATGTACAATATTCCTACTTAAGTGAATAATGGAAATTCACCGATAAGTTTAACTAAATGAGAATTACTAAATATTGGGTCGTATAACCTAAAGTTCGTTATATGAAATAACGAATTAATAAACGTTACTAAAGGAGGAAATTAAACAATAAAATTATACAATTTATAATACATAATAAGATATAATTTATGTTATAAAGTAGAATATAAGATTTCGGTATTTAATGACAACCCGAACAATTTACGGAATTAATTAGCGGTGTGAAATTGACAAATAATTCAATTAGACAAAATTTTCCTCTAGTTGGGCTATTGGGCTGATTTAGAAAAAAAAAAGAGGAGTGGGCCGACCAGCCCAAAAAGGAACCAGCCGGCCCTTTCTATTCTCGCTCAACCCACGGTAATACCCAAACCCTAACCTACATTTCTACCTCTAATCTTCTAATCCACAATTTCCTAACCCTAATGACTTCTTTCTTCTTCCGTTCCGCTTTGGAGCCGCCGACTTACTCCTTCACCTCTTCTTCCGTAAGTAACTTTGCATCCTCTTCTACAAGCTACCGTTCTCTTCTCTGATAAGCCGTAATACTCTCCAGATCTGTAAGTTAATCAAGTGTATATTTCCCCTAATCCCGATCAGAATCGGCGCCCCTCTTCTCTGTTCTTCCTCCTCCAGTTGCGTCCCCGTTTTTCTCTGAATCCAAGTTCAAAAACAAGTCGTTTGCTAATTCTCCCACCATTCCTTGTCTGTATTTCTACCGCAAACGGGAAGTAAAGATCTGGGCGAGGGTTGGTACGAGGTCAAGGGAAGAAGGGAACGGGACAGGTACTAAGGCCGCATTTGGCACCAAGAACAAGGGTCGTAACGAACGCCAACCGGGAACCCGTGTGTGAGACGACACTTGCCTCTGAATAAGGTATGGACATGTGTGGTTCGTATGTTGCCGTGTTACAGGGCTTGTGTGTGTGTGTGTGCTCTGTGTGAAAAAGACCTTAAGATTGAAGCATGAAATTGGATTGCTTGCTTATCGTGTTATATGATTTCTATATCATGGTTGTATATTATTTGCGCGCACACAGTAGTTTAGTCCCTTCGCGTTTATGGAATTTGAGATGAAACAATGGAAACTATGAAAACAAAGTAAATTCTATAAAGGGGAACTCCTCCCTAACCATGGAGGACGTACCATGACACCCACTATGGTGTCTGTTCATGAATAATAACGAAAGCAAATCTCAATTGGTGGAACGTGAGGATAACCCGGGAAGACGACATCTCGGGCCGCGCGGTATGGAATACTCGGGAGTTGGTATCTGCATCAGATCCTTCGCCCTTCTATGTGGAGCACATCCTGGAGTCTAGAGGCGACTCCGCTTTCTCGGCGCATGACGTCGGGAATGGGGGAGTGACAAATTGGTGGAGCTTATCCTGGAGTCTAGAGGCGACTCCGCTTTCTCAGCGCATGACGTCGGGAATGGGGGACTAGCTATGGAGGAGACGTTCTCCAACGTGCGGTAACAGAAGAACACACAATTAATCTATGAGAAACAAAGAAAGATGGGCACCTATACTATAGGGTCACGGGAACTAACCTACATCCCCAGACCTGGTGCAAGAAAAGAGAAAGAGAAGTACACATGATGGAAACAAAGAAAAAGAGATGAAAACACTCAACGTTGAATGATCCCACTGTGAGGATCATCATTATTCAATTCTTTTGTAAACCCTGCTTGGTTTTACATGGTGAGATGCTTGGTGTTATCTATACCCAACATGTTGTGAGTTGCTATGTTGGTGTTGTATGCTGTGTGTCATTGCTTTACTATTGCATGAAATTGGACTTAATCATATTCGACCAAGTAGTCGTGTAGCCCGGTAACATACGGGCTTCACACGTTCATACTCAGCATAGTTGTGCTGAGTCCTTTATTTTTACAGGTATGAAACGGGAAGCAAACGGAGAGTAGGCAAGGGTGACTACCATAGGGGTAGCCCACCAGGGCAAGACTTCTAAGTAATTTGTCTTTAATGTATGGGTTGTTAGTAAACCCGAGATGTAATTCTTAGTTTATGATTTGATAAATTCATTGTAGACACTCGGTATTTGGAATTGTATCTTATATTGTATATGAATTTTGGTGAGGGTTGTTTCCAGTCATGCAGACCGTAACTTAGTGTTGGAAGAGTGGTCGTGTCAACCACGTGGGTGGTTGGCGTCTGTGGCACCCGAATAAAGTTCTAAACCACTGCGTAGACTTTTCGTGATAACGTTAGGCGCGTCATTTAACTGTCGGTTGTAATTCAGGGGTGTTACAGAAAGTGGTATCAGAGCGTAGTTGCGCTCTGATGACTGGAACAGAGAAGTACCGAGTATAGGAAACCTGAAATCGGGGAAACGGGGTTAAGGGTTAGTATGTGAGGCGCGTTAGTTAGGGTTCTTCCCCAGTAATTACTGGATACCTAACAGACACCTACACCCAACCTCTACGTCCCTAGGGTCCATTTCAATTCATAGGAAAATGCCGGAGAGGTAGAAAGCCTCCTCACACTCGGGAAAACCTGATCTGGCATTTACACAATGGCATTTAAGCAATCAGGTAAGGAAAACTAAAGTATACAATAGACCTAAGACTCGAAGCTCTGACTGGGGCGTGAAGTTCAAAGACTTTGCCAAAGGAACAATACCCATAGAGGAACCAATTTTAGCGGCAACTTGGGTCGACATGCTTAGCAGTCGATAGGACCCTACCTCACAGGCAAAGAGGACCGAAATACCCCAAAAGTTATGAAATAAATAAAGCTCAAATAAGCAATTAATTAAGCCAAGATTGGGATTGAGATAAATTCTGCAATTCGAAAACTTGAGAGGGTAATTTAAGGAAACCTCTCGTAAAACAAGGAAATAAGAGAATATAATTCGAGACGTAATTACACCAAAATTGGTACGGTCTATAACGCTGAGTAAAGCATGACACAATTTTATACACTAAAATTTAATATTTCAGGATTCAATAAATTCCCTGCTCCTTCTTACATTCATCTTCATTCTCTGCATTACCTGAAAGACACAACGCCTCAACTGGCGATCAGTATGCATCGTCACCGCCTCCTTTCTCTTTCTTTATGTTCAATTATCCTTCTACATTTCTCCATCTCAAACAAATGAAACCGGTGACCATTACTGGGTTTCTCTCCTGCTTCTACCACCGGTGAACAAGGAACATATATACATGCTTATCTACGTCTCCTTCACACTCTTCCGGTTCGAGTTGTTTTATACCTTTGGAACCAAGTAAACGTCCCATGTAGGACAAACGTTGCTTATCATTCTTCTACTCTACAACACTATAATAGCACACCATTGGAATGGGCAACAAGTATTACAAATATCTAATCGCTAGTTCAGTGTGTGGCATATATGCCCATTTAACCACCATCACCATACACGACCTATCTCACCATTAGTATATGACTATCGAAATACATGACTACCGTGACTTCTTATGAAGCTCAAATCCGCAATTTTGATTCTTTCTGCTTCTCATGCTTTTTGCACAACAATTCTTCTCAACTTTAATTTACAATCCTCGGAGATCAAAATCACATTGATATAGCCCATAAACGGGTCTCTTGAACTTTATAAGTAACCAATAGTATCAGGCACTGGTTGTCACCCAAACACAACTTAACAGATAAGGGAATGGTAGAGAATTCGCCATTATGTTTCACCATTTATCGAGTATCATGATCACGGAGAGCAAATAAAGGAAGAATTGCACAACAGAAAAATTAAATGTCAATCATGAATGAACACATCCCAAAAGGGGGAACTGTTGGAATACCAATCAGCAAGGTCAAAAATAGCTGTATAATTCAGTTTTATAAAAGACAAACCCAAGCATCTGTTCGTCCTGCACTAGAACTATGAGGGAAATGGTATGATGTCTCACCGATTAATACAATGAAAACTCTTGAGCCAATGAAGGGTATGCTCACAAGGTATACATACCAAAGAGCACCTGATCCCATGTTCAGATGAGGGTTAAATGAGTGTTCAAGACATGCATAAAACTTGTCCCGACAGACTTATACGTAATAGACTTACAATTCACTCCCGTCCCACGCTAACAATGGTCCAATGCAAGACCTCTCAATGAGTTATTGGTCTAAGCTTCACTATAACCTCGGTAAAATTGTCAAAATGATTTTGAATGAAAACCCCACTCAACTGCAACAAATAAACCACAACCATGACAAAAAGGAAGTCAAATGCGGAAGCACCATGCTTAGGTAACAATTAGAAAATGCCTAAACTTCTTAAACCCATACCAAAGTTTAGCGGAGTTACCTCCAAACACAGACCTGCGGCAAACTTATCAAGCAGACTTCCCAAATATAAGATATTTATTTCATACATTCTAAAATCAGAATACCAACTGCTCCAGTGCACGGTACTATAATAATCATAAACAACACCCCACAAATTCGACCTCCCTTGTAAATATCCAAATGGCAATGTATTATGCCACCATTACGATATAAGCTTTCCAAGCATACTACCTCTGAAGGAGTTAACAACTATAAAAAAGGGGGGGACCAAAGAGGAGCATCTAGTAGGATTGGTAACTTAGTGAATATAACCTAAACGAAGATGGTCGATGTTTAAAAATCAAGGCGACCTTGGATAAGTAAAGCTAATGAACTTTTAACCAAATGCAACTTCACCGAGTAAAACGTAAATAAATAACACAAGGAACGTCTAAACTCAAACCTAGAACGAAATGAGAACTCTGAACTCATAAGCAAAAAGGAAGTTCTGCCATGTCAGTTCCTATCTGATAGGGTATTAGACTTTTCTATATAAAAATAATAATAAAATATAAACAAATTATGAAGTTGGGAAAGGGAAACACACTGGTTGCCGAGAAGAGTCGAGGTGCAGACACCTTTGGACTAACAGATGAAACTGAGTATTGTTCTACTCACGCTAGACAATGCTACTCACGTACGAAAAAAAAACCCGCCAAAAATAGACTTGAGGAAGTATTAAAATGAGTGAGGGAATAGGTGTGAAAGACGTAGAATTATCGTAGTGGGATAACAAGGGACAACTGAACCTTATAGGTACAAAATTTGGACGAACTACAGAAGAATTCCCTATTCCAGAACACGAATTTAACAAGGGAAATACCCGAATGTGGCCGATGAAGCACAAATCAAAAACAAGAGTAAGGTTATCATCAATATGACTTATACCAAAAGATAAGAAAAAAAAATAGCACACTAGGCTAAGAATGCTACTAATATAACGCGCGGTAATAAATACCTACCTTATAAATGATTTTGGTGCATCCATATTATTCAGTTTCGGATCTCTAGGTAATTGGTATCTTTGCTTTCTGAAAGAAGTTGCATACCATCCATAAAATTGTAAGTAGAAGTATAAACGTAAATTACAATGCACAAAGTGCAAACTACCACTTAAGAGCTAGAAGATAATGTTATTATACGGTCTTTTATAAAGAACCTACCAATAGAGTGGTATTATCCTGTAAGTATTTTGGGAAATGAATGAAGGTAAATAACATGCTTTAGCTGTGCATACGATAATGACACAAGTATAGGATGAACCAAAAAGGATATAAGTAGTATTGAAGTTCATAAACGTAGCTTTCCAATGCGTTATTGGGCAAGGATTATTACTGAGACACCCTATTAGCTGACTTCAATAAAATTTGAACGAATTAACACACAATTGAATGACCCATTGATAAGAGGAAAGATAGTGAATTTAATATGGAGTAATGATTGCCAAGGCTGTTGATGATGGCGAGCAACAACCACTACCCTATGTCATAAATTAACCATATGATTGATCAGTTAAGAGGAAATCAATACATGTTTGGAATCGGCGCTAAGAGTTTATAATGATGTGATCAAGTTGTCAAGTGCTCCGATAAGTTCACAATTTTATGGATCCTCTATTAAGAAATAATTGAATATCTCCTTTGTAGACTCCTTTCACAGCATTAGCATTAGGATAATCTCAGGGTTAGAGAAAAGCTTGAAATCTGTTTGAAATGAGTTAGGGATCATAATGAAAAAAAAAAATTATTAGTTGTACACCAAGCCCTTGGACTGTTAGTTTAGGTTTGTTTGAATTATTCTCAGGGAAGGTGTACCGACCAGCAAGAGTTTAGGGCACCCAGCGGAGGATGAGACCGTTAGAACTGAGCCAAGACTTAAGATGGTGGTTAAAGCCCGTAGCTCTATAGACCCGGTAAGGAGTTACTGAAGATGTACACACATGTAGAGTGCAAAATAATTCCTTATATCTCCGTCGGATGAAGAAATTGAAATAGAAAAAAAATATAAGGTCGTAACAATCGTTTACCCAGCTAGGAGTAGATGCTCAAACGGGCGATCAATCCTAATAATCTGACAGCCAGAAGTAGAGATGGGGAGGAATTGATTAGAGTTTAAAGAAAGGATCTATAGGGAATACCACATATCCCTATCCACTGATCTAAGGTCATTAGAAATGTACCAAAATATGAATATCTGATCTTATCACGTTGATTGGGAAAAGACATTATCAAAGGTGTGACATAGAACTTGATCTATCAGGAGAGTAGGTTGAAGCATAACAGACTTACAAGGGATATTGTAACCCATATCTGATTTAGAATGAAAAATTAAGAACATATTGAGAAAAAGAAAATCTTCATTTCCATAAAAGATACACGAACCTATTCCACAAAGAGATTATTTAAACACGATGGTATCTGACATGGATTCATGATTCTTTAATTATGAGAATAAATACAGAGAGTTGGGAAGTACAGGGCTGAAGCTAGTACCATATGCCATCTTCGGATAGACGGTCAAACTAAGAGGACCATTTAGATATTAGAAGATATACTATGTACTTGTACTTAGGGTTTTCAAGACACTACTGTGCTAGAACAAACCCAGCCAAAGCTTGTCCCTAGACACAAATAATAAGAACAAGTAAAACAAAATACTTAAACGATACATGAAATATGAGAATTAGGATATCATAAAAAGGGACTTAGAGTTCGTGGTGAGCTACCAAACCTTCCTCGAGGTATAAATTGAGAGAAGCGTCTTTAGGTTTGGGAAAAGGACAAATGAAGCCCAAATTATATAGGGTCATACATTGCACGTAGCGTGTGGGCCCATTGTTATACACATAGACTTACATACAAAGTTAAGGAAATATATAACAAATTCTATACTCTTTGGCTCAATGAATAGGTACCCCATTCATTATATGTATTAAAACTTAAGAGACTAGAGCTGAATGAAGCTCCGTCATATTTTAGGACCCCCACCTTATATATTTGGTTTTAACGAGTGAGATTCCATAAGTACTTAATATCTAGCGCTAAGATTTGAGCGTCTTTGGTATGTGGGGTACGTGGGCGTAACCCTTTTTTAAGGGGGGTAGGGCCACCTGACATTGTCGTGACATTGTGTTGTTGATTGTATTTTTAGTGATGAATTGGTATGTGTGGACATGCATTGTGACACCTTGGTGCATAGCACCTTGGTGCATGTTGATTGACTTGTATTGTTTAAGGCATTTTGATACCTGTGAGTGAGTTATTGTATCTTGACATACATTGATTGATTGGTAATGTTGTGGTTATATTCCACATTGGTTACGGTGGCTATGTTCCACACAAGGATACTATTGACATGGTATGTGAGTGCTCATGGTAAAAATGACATGACGCACATTGGTATGATGGTGTATAAAGAAATTTGTGATCTTGTTGATAATTGTGAATGTAATGTACATGTGAATGTAAGATTGGGACACGTGCTTGGTGGAATGTTACTTGGTATGAGACCGAGGTAGGAACTAGTTGGATCTGGTTCTACAGTTGTGTTGTGCTAATGGTGAATATATTGTTGTGATTGTGATTAGATTTACTATACTAGTTCGTGAATGGATCACCAGATGACTAAAAGCGTGTAGGGTTAGGGTAATAATTAAATTGGATAATTGTCTGTTTGCTTGAATTGGACGTGCGAGGTTGAACTTGACCCTGGTCAGGTCAAGTGATACTAAGCACAAATTGGGGTGGAAGGATAGTTCAACACTTACGCTGACCACGTAAGGGCTGGATGATTCTCGAAGCTCCCTACAAGGGACACATAAATTGCAAATAGGTGTGAATTTCATAAGTACGGATTATGGAATGTGATGGTAGTGGTGTTGATGTTAACAGATGCAGTTTTGTATAGTACATTTATATATACATGATAGGAAACAGGCAAAGTGGGTAAATACAGGGTATATACATATATGTGAGAACTTGGTTCACTAGATATATTTGATGAGAGAAAATTTGACTTCGGGACGAAGTCTTTTTAAGGGGGGTAGACTGAAATATCCCTAAGATTTATTAAATAAATAAAGCTTAATTAAATAATTAATTAAGTTTTTTTTTAAATAATACTATAAACAAATTGAGGGTACGAATGTTATCGAGATGAATTATTTGATTCATACACTTAAGAGATGAATTTTATCTACAAGCATAAGAATTAAAGAGGTTAATAAACCTCACATAAAATAATGAAATGAAAGAATATAATTAGAGAAATAATTAAATGACTAAATAAATGTACAATATTCCTACTTAAGTGAATAATGGAAAGTCACCGATAAGTTTAACTAAATGAGAATTACTAAATATTGGGTCGTATAACCTAAAGTTAGTTATATGAAATAACGAATTAATAAACGTTACTAAAGGAGGAAATTAAACAATAAAATTATACAATTTATAATACATAATAAGATATAAATTTATGTTATAAAGTAGAATATAAGATTTCGGTATTTAATGACAACCCGAACAATTTACGGAATTAATTAGCGGTGTGAAACTGACAAATAATTCAATTAGACAAATTTTCCTCTAGTTGGGCTATGGGCTGATTTAGAAAAAAAAAAGGAGTGGGCCGACCAGCCCAAAAAGGAACCAGCCGGCCCTTTCTATTCTCGCTCAACCCACGGTAATACCCAAACCCTAACCTACATTTCTACCTCTAATCTTCTAATCCACAATTTCCTAACCCCAATGACTTCTTTCTTCTTCTGTTCCGCTTTGGAGCCGCCGACTTACTCCTTCACCACTTCTTCCGTAAGTAACTTTGCATCCTCTTCTACAAGCTACCGTTCTCTTCTCTGATAAGCCGTAATACTCTCCAGATCTGTAAGTTAATCAAGTGTATATTTTCCCCTAATCCCGATCAGAATCGGCGCCCCTCTTCTCTGTTCTTCCTCCTCCAGTTGCGTCCCCGTTTTTCTCTGAATCCAAGTTCAAAAACAAGTCGTTTGCTAATTCTCCCACCATTCCTTGTCTGTATTTCTACCGCAAACGGGAAGTAAAGATCTGGGCGAGGGTTGGTACGAGGTCAAGGGAAGAAGGGAACGGGACAGGTACTAAGGCCGCATTTGGCACCAAGAACAAGGGTCGTAACGAACGTCAACCGGGAACCCGTGTGTGAGACGACACTTGCCTCTGAATAAGGTATGGACATGTGTGGTTCGTATGTTGCCGTGTTACACGGCTTGTGTGCTGTGTGCTCTGTGTGAAAAAGACCTTAAGATTAAAGCATGAAATTGGATTGCTTGCTTATCGTGTTATATGATTTCTATATCATGGTTGTATATTGTTTGCGCGCACACAGTAGTTTAGTCCCTTCGCGTTTATGGATTGAATTTGATATGAAACAATGGAAACTATGAAAACAAAGTAAATTCTATAAAGGGGAACTCCTCCCTAACCATGGAGGACGTACCATGACACCCACTATGGTGTCTGTTCATGAATATAAAACGAAGAGCAAATCTCAATTGGTGGAACGTGAGG